>MUZH01004363.1:0-91531 GCA_003012965.1 Juglanconis oblonga | reverse complement strand
ATGGTTACCCAATGAAATTGTAACCCACATGTACAGACAATTCACCGAATCACGAAGTTGCATTACCGCAGAACTGCCTGGAACGCTCCAGTCTCGATGTTCGGCCCGGCGGGGCGCATGGGAGCCGTGGCAAAGTTGCTGCCCGAGCCAGCAGTAGCTCGCTATGGCATGGGGCATGGACGATGGAGCTGAGAGCCTGTAGAAGAGAGAAGAGATTCATTTGCTGCAGAGTGGGACAAGGGCACGCACGCAGAGTTGATGGGATAAATAGTCTGTATAGTCAGTCAGTCAGTCAGTCAGTCTATCGGTCTCTACACACACACATACACGCACATACATACATGCATGCATACATACACAAACACCTCAGTCCATGCCTCCTGACCAACGCGGCCTGCCTAGGTAATATTACCATCGGCGTGGTGACACACAAGGCAGATGACGTCTCAGCCCTTTCTTTCCCACAAGCAGCTCGAAGTTAACAAGAGAGAAAGATATCCAAAACCAGGCTCCGCGCACCGCAGTGGAGGGGGGCGATTCGTATGGCAGTCCTCCCTGATGGTTGGTTTGGTTTGGTTTGGTTGGTGTGTTCGCAACCGAGGAAATCCGGGGCATAGGTAGGTAGATAAGAAGAGTCCAGGCCCCAACGAGGCTCCCGCTCTGAACGGTAGATTCAAGAACTGCCCTCATCAAACGAGGAGACTTTGTTTGCAGACCGTCTGTATGTATTATGCATGGCCAGGGCGAGGAGACACCACCATCTCGGGGTCCGCCGTCAGAAGAGGCTTAGATCACACGAGGTCAGGTCAGGACGCAGTATCTCACACGAGCGAGCGTCGCTCAGATCCCATCCTCATGAAGCCAAACCATCCTTACAAGCACAGCTACGGCCCGGGCAGCCAGATTCTTCGCCGAGTCGTAGCAATTGTTTTGTATGTCATAGTTGAAAATAGGGTATGATACATGCACATCCGGTCCAGAACGCCGTCCTCACTCTCTAGCCTGATCTCAACCCTTGGAAGAAGCATGATTTCCACGCGAAGCTGAAGGGAGCCTCGTCCCTCATACACGCCCCAAATTTTAGAATACTTTCCCCCGTACTCTGTCATTTATAAAGTGCGTGGGTCCTTCATTTGCTGGTTTCACGGACCGCATGAGAACGATAGCGCATGCACGTCGATCTTCGATGACCCGCCATTGATAGATGCTGCCCAAATGGCATCACTTTGGGCAGCCCAAGCAGCAGCAACGTCTCATCACCTGAACACCGGCGACCTCACCGTACCAAGCACACTCACCGCACCACACTATACGGCACGATCGCCTTGTCGATGATAGGTTCACGTCTCGATCTCGCACTCGCCTCTGTTCCCCACTTCTGGAGGTTCACACATGGTCAGTCATGTCTCCATAGCTTACAGATGACGCAAGTAGAGAGAACGCAGAGTATCAATGTAGATTAGGAGAAAGAAAAGAGAGTAAAACGGAAAATTCCTGTCTGTCTGAGCTTGTGCACTGCCTCAACTCAGGAACATCAGGTTGTTCAACTTGGGCGGGTATTCTTGGATGCAATCCTCGCAGGGGCAGAAGCCCCTGAGGCGGTTGGGGGTTCTAGGAGAAGGGATCCTTACGGAGTGCCAGTTCTTCTCCCTGGCCAGCGCCTCCTCGAATGCTTCGCGGCACTCTGGCGGCAGCGAGTCCTTGACGTCGTCGCTGACGGCGCCGAGGCCGCGGAAGGGTGCCAGGAAGTCGTCTGCACCGACCGCGCTATAGGCGCGGGCGTCGTAGCTTACGGCCGAGATGCCCGCGGGTGGGTTCTCGTAGTAGGTGTCTGTGACCATGAAGTTGCGGGGGATGTTCGGACTCAGCACCGGGAAGACCTGCGAGGCGTTTTCTGTAGAGTTGGTCGCAGAAGGTGGGATCTGCTCGATACGTACGGCTGTGGGCTGCATGATCGTGGGGTACTGAACGATGTTAGTGTGAACGTCGTAGACGCCGTTGTTGTTGCGTCGACGGATGGCATTGATCTGAGCATTGAAATTACTGTGCAGGGTCAGTCATCAGAGGCTTTTCGGATCTGGCAAAGGAACGACTCACGCGGCCTCGCGAGCATGCTCAAACATCCAGTTGATATCGTTCACAGCCACACGTCGCTTTTTCAGCTCCGCCATCTGGGTGGGTGCAGCAGGCGCGTTGGTGTGGTAAACCTGACTGGCACCGAACCACGCGACATACTGGTTCTTGTTGTAGGGCTGTCCGGGGTCGTATTTGTCGAGGGGGTCGGCCAGATCTCCCTCCTGGAACCCCTCCTCCCTGGCGCGGGTGAGATCATAGTCATCGATGATCCTGCGGCCGCCAACAATGATCAAAGCACCAAACTCGCGGAAGACAGACCGGGCCGTAACGATACCTATCGATCGGCCCTTGTAGGAGTGGGGAATCAGGTCTCGCTCGATCAGGTCGCGCTTCTCCTCGTCGTCGACGATGACCTTGAACAGGCGGCGGTGCTTGGTGAAGAACAGGTACGAGTCGCGAAAACCGACGCAGCGGGCGGGCTCGGTGGATAACATGTAGAGGCGGTCGCCGCGGCCCTTGACGGTGAAGGTACGACATCTGTACTCGCGGCCGCCCTGCAGGTAGCCCAGCTTGTCGACCTTGGTCTCTCCCTCGGGATCTTGGGGCAGATCCAGCTCGTCGTCGATGATGTTGTACATGGGACCGTCCTTCTCAATCGCCTGTTGGGTGATGGGGGCTGGTTGACCCTTGCGTCCACCTCTACCGCGCCAACCGCCTCGTCCACGTCGGCGAGGTGTCTCGTCGCGGGGAACTTCGATGCCGTCATCCCAACCAGGAGGCTTAATCTTGGGGGGACGGCCTAATCGCTTGCGTCGCACCATGGGTACGGGCGGAGGGGAGGGGGATTTCTCGGGGACCTCGTCTGGTTCTTCGGCTTCCTCTTCTGCGGCTGACTCCTCTTTCTCCGCAGCGTCTCCATCTCCATCTCCATCTCCACTGTCATCTGGCTTCGGCTCGTCGTCCTGGTCGGCATCGGGCATCGGCTCGTCATCGTCCTCAAGCTCCTTCCAGGTTTTGGGTGTGTTCTCTGTTGCGAGAGCATGTCATGGTTAGCAGATGAATTGTGATGGGCCTGATTGCGGCTTGAAGATTGGGAGGGAGGCATGGTGTGTTGCCGGGGGAAATGGGACAGAGTGACGTGCATTCGAATGCGATACCAATCGCAAGTCAAATGCTTGCCCACGGAGACGCAGTGCTGCCGGCGCATTGCGATGAGGCAGCTAGGGAAGCGAGTTTGGCGAGAATAGTAGTAGCTTACCAAGGGCTGCAGCTGCGCGTTTGGCGGCAGCGCGGCCTGACCGACGACCTGCCATGTTGGTTGCTCGATAGCAGTATCGATTGACCTGCTGTGGTTCGATTGTTGGTGTCAGGAACTGACAAACGATGAGCGGGTTGAGTGTGACTGTGTCTCGATGGGTGTGGGAAAACAACCTTCTTGGGATGCCGTCAAAGATGGGACGCGGACCGTAGAAACTTGGGTGGATACTGTGAGCCTGCAGACCTACCTGGCGCCTGCCAAAGCTAGATTACTATTAGTGTCATGTCAGTGCGGGATACTGTTTGCGCACCGTGCGCTGACCGGCGCAAAGCCCGACGCCCCACCCACTCTCACCATGAGTACGACGTCAAGTGGCTCTCTCCTCTGGGGGCAAGGGGTGTTAATTCAAAATCTATTGTCATGTCTGAAATTGTGCTAGTCTACAGTTCAATCGGGCGGTATAAGACCCCGGTTTATTTGGCAGCATCGACAAATCACCAAGGCAGGAAATATTGGAGGACGTAGTTCAAGCCATCGAGTTGTATTTGGTGCCGCTTATCATGGGCTGGCTAACGAACGAGGAAGGATTGAAATGGAATCCTCTTACCTGAGGGGTCGTGGCTCGCGGGGGTCGTGGCTGGCGACGGCATGTGTTCGAGGGAGATCGCTCGTGAACGGCGACAGAACAGTGGCGTATCCTCTGTCTGTGGAATATACTTCAAACCTTCATCCACCTGCTTCGATTTCCATCGTCACCGACAGTTAACGCAGGAGGGCGGCCTAGCTTAAGTTGGTCACAAGCAGGAGGAGCAGAGGTTGTGCCAATGAAGATTCATCTGCATATACCTAAGGCCTGATGTTTGACTGACCAGCCTCGCCGGGCTAAAAGAAACCTGCAATTTACCAATCTTGATCATTGCAGAAAAAGCACTCGCCTGTGACCATGGGACCCCTGTCCAAATCAAACTGCATTCCTGGCGAAGCCCTGGACATGGTCCAGATTGGTGCCATAAAGACACGTCGTACGTATCTGCCGGTCGTGAGAATCGCAATCTGTATGTAAGTACTGAAGACCGTGGTCTACTGGAAATGGATCGCGGGAAAGACCGAAATACCTCCGTAGATCAAGGAGTTGATGCGTATGCCGTTGGGATGAGTAACGCTCAAGCCTCGCCTCAATCCCACATCTGCATCAGTGCCGACGCCGTGTTTACCCAATCGATCTCTAGTTCGAGGGCAACCGATCCATCTTGCCCTTGCCGCGGCTCTTCTGCAGGGCCTCCTTGTCAAGGAGCTCATCCTTCGCCGCGTAGAGGTACCTGTACGCAGTCTTGATGGTGCCGTCACTCACGCCAGCCACTGCGGCAATCTTTTTGGAGCTGACAGACTCGCCGAGGAAGTGGGCAGCCATAAAGATGCACGCGGCCGCGACAGACAACGGAGACCGACCGGCCAGGGTGCTAACCTGGCTGGTCTTCTTCGCAATGTAGATGCCCACGTTCTCGACGTCTGACTGGTTTCTAATGGCCAGCTGTGACACGTATCGTCGAACGAGGTCGTCGGCACCGGTAGAGCCCTTTTGATCATAGTTGCGGACCGCGGTGATGTTGTTGAGTTCCGCAGCTTCGCCCTTGGTACGAAGATCCTGGAGCCACTTCTCAAGAGCCTTGAACACGCGGCCAATCTCTTTCTTGGACACCTTGGTGAGGTTGTAGACCTCCCGGAAGGTTCGGGGCACGTTGTTCTGCCGACATGCGATGAAGATGGCACCGGCGATGACAGCATCCTGGGGCTTGCCCTTGAGGAACTTCTTCTCGTCGGCGACTGCATTAAAGATCAGTAATGTGGTTCGCAGAACGACCAACACCCATGTACATACGCTTGAGAATGTGCATGGCGTAGTCGCGGACTGCAAGGCCTACTTGCAGAGTGTCGGTCAGGTTTCTGATCTTGGAGAATCCTTCCTTCAGGTTCACTGCTCCCTTCTCAATCGTCTTGGCCTGGGTCTTCATTAAGTGAAACGAGTTGCTACCCTCCCTGCCAATGGAAGTTTGCAGGGTAGCAACAGTGTCCTCGAACAGAGGGTTGCCGACATCACCAACACGAGAAGGATCGTCGTTATTCTGGTCGTCGTTGGCGAAGGTACGCCACTCAGATCGGGTATCAACGATGCGATCACCAACCTGTTTGACGTCAGCTCCTGCGGGAGAGTTCGAGGGGAAAAGGCTAATAACGCACGACGACACCACAAGACATGCAGACTACATCGCCGCTGCTGAACTCCTCGGTCAGATTGGGTGGGTTCTCTCGGCAGTCGGGACACATGAGAATATTGCTCAGAGCGCCCTCCTTGTACTCCTCCTCCTCGTGGGGGGGACCCATCATGCTCGCCATCTCGGCAGAAGCGTTGCCACGCACGGAAGTTGTCGAGTAGTCGTTAACACGCTCGGCGAGCACCTGGCGATCGGTCGTAGGCTTGAGCGAAGTTAAGTCCGAGTTCGGCTTGGTTGAGGAGAAAGATTTGGAGATCTTGCGTGTTCGTAGAGACTTCCGAGCGAGTTTGCGGAACTGTGGCGAGTAAATTTTGGCGGTGTTGGGGGTCGCTGATAGACGACCCTGTTGTCAGACCGTGACGAAGACTCGCTTCTCCCACTTCCACAAAGGTGACGGGTCGGTCACGTCGTCGCGCCGTGCGTCGAATTCGAAAAGTCGACTTGGTGACTCGCAGGAGAGGATGGCTTTGGAAGGCGCTTTCGAGTCACGAGGGTCGCGGACGGTGCCAAGTTCGATGACCCTAGGTTGTCGCTGTCATCGATGACACGAAGGTCGACAGGAAAAGAAGTGGCGAGGATGAAAGGAAGACTATGCCCTTGACGACCGCTCTTCGAAACCAGTAAAGGCGTCCGCCTGGAGAGACAATGCGACGGGGTATTTCGCGTGTCTTTGTTCGGTCGCAGACGAGAGAAAAGCCGGTCGGAAAACCGTGATCCACCGTTCTCGCACTGAAAGGACAGACCGGCGAAAAGAACGACGGGGTTATTGGGCAGGGGAACGACTGACGGTGAGGGACTCTCGAAGGAAACGGAGGTGGATGAGGAAAGCAGAGGTCGAGTTAGGCAGACGTTAGGTTGGGCACAGGTTGTGGAGACGTAGCGATGCGGCTCTGCTGCCGGATTATTAAGCGGCCTCTTATGTAATATTTGACTCGAAGCAGGTACCGGCATTGTTCTGGCTCATTCTACGCAAACAATATCTCGAGTATTTCACACTTCACTGGCGCTGACCACTCAGAGTCTAACGTACTCAATTTTTCACTTGCAATGTCTGTCATGATTTGTAATCCCAACTCATCCGATCTCCATTGTGGTTAGAAGCAGGTCCCAGAACGCCGTCTCTCATTAGCTAACCTCCGTCACCTTCGCTCGTTTTCCGAATCCGAGTCGCAGCTCACAATTCGAAAGAGAGGATGCTGCTCGAGCAATGGCGGCAGCTCTGGTCGCCCCAGGAGCGCTTGAGCTGACCTGCTTGGCGAGGAAGACCGCGATAGTGTTGGTGCCGGCAGATCGGGGAGTGGCGACTTCGACCTTGTTGAAAATCCGCCTTCCCAGCTCTTGTCGTTGTCCAGCCTGTAATCAGATCTAGACCGTGACAGGCTGCTCTCGGAATCCTCCTCGACCCTCTGTCCGTATCCATGAGCAGACCTGGCACCGGGCGTCTCGGCCACACTCATCACGTCGGCGGTGAGTTGGCTGCTCAACGATATCGAACGACCTGACCTACTGGCGAGCGACTTCTGGATGATAGCATCTCGCTGTGACTCGGCCTCAACTTCCAGAATGTCCCTGGTCACCCGCCGTCTCTTGCTGAACTCCTTCTCGCCCAGGCAAGGGTCGCCCTGTCGAGCGTCTTCAAACAGTTGTCTTCTCAGACGGCGTTTGGAGATGGACAGGGCGACCAGTCCGATGCTTGTGCCGAATGCGAGAACGCTCGCCACCGCTGCAATGATGATCCATACCCGAGTAGAGCCCGTGTTCTCTGAGGTATACCGTGGAGCTATTCGTCCGTGGGAGACGGTGTCTCCCTCCACAAAATGAGCTACTGGCAGGGACGGCATGACCATATGCTGTTGAACGTTGAAGGTTTGTCCTTTTTAAAAATGCCTTGATCGGAAGTTGTAATCTCACCAAGTGGATGGTGATGTGACTTGCAGTAGGTCACATCAGGTGCAAGGTGGACGCAGGGAGGGGGAGCACGCATGCTTATATGGGTGGTACAGGACAGACCGTCTGCTCAATGCAGTGCTTCATCTTGAAAGCTGGCCACCCTGCATATTGTGGCTCTCGTAAAGGCTGAAAAAGTCAGCAGGAGGTTGTCTAAATTGGGCCGATTCATCAGGCCGTTTATGCACCTCGGGGGACTGTGAGGTCGTCTTACGGCCCCGAGGCCAATCGCGTCTTTCAATCGAGGCCCATTTGTTCTGCAGGCGAGCTGCAGGAAACCAGGGCGAATCCTGCGTGTTGTGCCGCACTGGTAATGGAGCTCGCGCTGACCTCGGGAGCAGTGGGGGCCAGAGCAGATCGGCACATCCACAACCATTTTTCAAGCAATACCTACTGTTACCGCGGTGACAAAATTGCCGGTGCGATCCTTCAGACAAAAACGGCTTCTAGCCGAACGACGAAGGAAGGACACGCAGGGCGATGCACCGCTCTCTAACCCGCCTTGATGAAAGGCGTTTGCATCGCCTACCTAATGCGACGGTGCTGCGTCACATACTCGCAGGCGCTATCACGACATGCGACCGCCTGAGTGTTGGTGTCACTCCTCCCTTGAGACATTGGCGCCGCCTTCTGTTCTCACTGCCACCGACATTCGGCCCTTTTCCTAAGGCCTCTGATGGCCAGATTGGTCGTCGCCTTAATCACAAGGCCTGACACACGGCGATGGTGAAAACATTACGCATGTTGTTTTTGATTGAGTTCCTCAAGGAGCGGGTAGCTCACGGGTGTTTGCGCAAGTAAGGACCATAGGTAGTCGGCACTTGGCGCACTGGCTTGAGAAGGATGCCATGTCTCATTTTCCGCAAACGTGAGACCTGCCCATTCCTCGTCATGGACCCAGCCTAAATTCATGAAACAGTATAGAAGAATATGCGGTAAAGAATTGACTCTGCCGAACCGGAAACCTGGCCTCGACGGAACATCATGGCTGCTCTTGTGGGTATTGACTTCACGGCTGATGAGGACGTCTTCGACCATCGCCCCCATCGCCTCATTTTGTTTTGGGCCAATGGCTCGGTAATCTTCGAAAGATGAATGCATTGGTAGCGGCAGTCTCTCACTCCCGCCCGTTGTGGACATTCGCAGCGGGGCTCGCAGGTACTCCTTGCCCACCATCGAAGGATCGCCGCCAATGGCCCCAGTGGATCCTGCGCAACGTACTGTGACAAGCGAATAAGCGCTCGCCGCGATCAAGCGCGCAAATCTTGGCTTCTTTATTCTTTTGGGGATGTCTGTCAATGTCAAAACTTCTTTGGTCAGGATGGAAGAGAGGGCAGCTTGATTCTGAGGACAGATGTAAACATGTTCGAACGGCAAAGTTGTTACCTATGCGACGATCAGGGTGTTCTGACAGCTTCAGACTGCCTCTTCGGAAATTCTTTTTCTCAGGATCTTCACGGTGAGGCCCA
Organism: Juglanconis oblonga; assembly: GCA_003012965.1. NCBI lineage: Eukaryota > Fungi > Ascomycota > Sordariomycetes > Diaporthales > Juglanconidaceae > Juglanconis > Juglanconis oblonga. The sequence continues at coordinate 82,508 of MUZH01004363.1, read as the reverse complement.
TGAATATCTCTTAGATGCTGAGCCGGGAATGGTGCTGACCCATTTTCTGCAAATCCTCATCCGACTTTATCGAAGAATTCTCTTCTCTTCGCTATCATATGTTACCTGGGGCAGTGTCGTCCCGAGGTGTTTCCTATCCACATTCTAGATGCTATCACTTATAACCAGGCATCTATCATGTTGGGTATACACGAAATCCCACCTAACCATCCGCTTGGCAACAATCTTAGTTCACTGGGTCACGTCTGCGTGGTCCGCGCCCGTGAGCTCGCACGATTCCGGTGTACCCTCAAATTTTTCCTTTTGATAAGCCTCAAGATATTAATCACGAGGCCAGAAGGCGTCATGATCATCATCCTGCACCCTGTACAGGACGCGATCAACCTCATCCTTGGTCACAGCGAAATCACCTTTTGTCTAGTCTTCCAATCAGGACTCCGGTATAGCGATATCTTGTTGAAAACTCCAGAGTACGGACTCTTCCTGCAGACCGTGTCAGCACATATTTCTCGAATCACAGGCTTTCCGACTTGCCTCTGGTGTCAAAAGACTCGACAATACTCTCATTTTCTATTTAGTTGAGGCTACCCAGCGTGATGGAGATTGGCGATCAAGGAACCCCCGAGCAACCCGTCCTCATCGCTCGGGACATCAACGACGGGCTGCGCGAGGTGACCCCCAACTCCAGAAGCAAGTGGGCTGTGCCATGACAAAGCTTGGCATGGGTAGTTTTGACGCCGTCAAGGACATTGTCAAGAGAATCAAAGCTGCTGAAGAGTCTAAGCCTACTGCCCATGCCGCATTTCGTCCGACAGGTGCCACCAGTCTTACCGCCCTGGCCGTTCCTCCAGCTGATGGTACTGCTGCGACTACTGTTGCGGCTATTCGCAGAATTTCCGACACTTCTGCTGGTATCGTTGCTCGCGATGCTAAGAAGTCCACCAACCCTGCTGCGTCCGCCAACTATACTTGCGCCAACATCATCTCCAGGCCTCCTTAGCCCACTCACAGCAACAAGAGATCCCGCAACGTCCTCAACGCTGCCAAATCCGACCCTGACAAGGTAGTTCTTTACAAGATGTTTAGTGCCGAGTACAAGCATCGTCATGCTCGCAACGGCTCAGGGTATCTGCTCTTCCAAGCGTTCACGACCCATCTGGCCAACGAGCTTCGAGCTTGCGTCGAGGGCCTCTGAATCTCACTGTCCTATCCAAGGTTGCAAACGATCACACCCCAACCAACCCCCAGACCAGATTTAGGCATGGGATCGGTGGAATCTATAGTAGGATCGGTGAGTGCGCACGCGCCATACACAACGACCCAATCCCACTGGGTCGAAATCAGTAGGATCGTAAGGAGATGTTGAGAAATCAGACATAGAGAACGAGAGAACGAGCGTTGTCTTGGGCCATCTGTTGCTTAGATTTATCTGATGGACTAACTAGCTAACTGTCTGTGTAAAGGTCTGAACAGACTGTATAAGCCTTCAGGGTTTTTATGCCTAGAGAAACAGCTTATATAAGCCTATTTCTCTACAGGAGAATATGCAAAAGCGAATTAGCTAGTGCGTGCACTAGTTACAGACCTATATAGTACGTATAGTACGTATATTTTCCCCTGCAGATCGTGTGCAACCCTGTCCCCATTTTGTTGTTTTGGCTGTGGCCAGGTCGCCTCCGTGGTTTAGTTCACCATATTAAGTAGCTTAACCATCCCTTTAAAAGATGTATGGAGCTGCACGATTGGAAGATAGCTTCTACTTTCGACAATGAAAACGTTTTGTTGAAATCCTTGTCTAGGCTTGAACAGTCTCTTCTTCCATTTAGTCCCGCCGCTTCCTATAGATAGATCTGATACTCTAAGTATCACCCGCAGGATGCGAAGAATGTACCTTAATAACTGCTACTCTTTGTAGAAAAATTTCTGTCGAGCAGATATGCTTTTAGGTGGAAGCCCAACTCAAGGATGGGTGCCTTCACAGGGCAGACTCAGCCAGAAGCAGTTGCTGATTGGCAGAATAAGCCCATAACTGAGCTCAACATGCACGGAGTAGCAACCACAACAAATCGCCGTGCACCCTGCAATCCAATCATGGCATAATATCTCTATGGGATAAACCTCTGTGACCACCTCTCTGTGGGATAACCTTCCGCAGGTTAAACCTTGATGTGATAACTTGCTATGGGACTGTGGCATAATCTCTTCTCTTCTACTGGATAGTTAGCATTCTGCTGCAAAGACTCTCATGTGAGATGCCGGCTGGAGAGTCCCGTCCACTTAAATGTTTGGGTGTGTCATCTTCTGTTGGCGCTACCTGGATCGTTAGTGAAGACAACTAACTTATCACGCGCTCAGGTAGCTCATGTCGTGTCCACGGGTGTTGGAGATGATCTCGATCGATTCAAAAATGACATGACATGATAGGTGAAAAACTGCTGTCTCCTGCCAACCAGTCGCCAAGATTGCAGTCGATGTCGATCTTGCCTTTGTTGTCTGTCACACAACACCTCTGATCTCATCATGAGGGGATTCCCTTGCAAATTAACAGGAAACTAAAGCACGAGTACAGATATTCGATATATATGGAGACGCGAGCTTCGATTTCTTACCAGCGGTAGCGTTTGGATTTGAATACACTCCCAACTAAACTCAACATAACGGAATGCATTGAGCCTCTCTGTTCACTTTCCACTGGTCTCAGTACGCAATAATTATCTGAAACGTCTTTCAACATGCCATCAGCATCGGAAAAGGCCAAACAGAAGCTGGAAGCGGTTTTGAATGCGGACCGAAAAGACTACAGCCGTGAGTCCTGGCTCTTGCCCCAGATATTTCTCATGTGTACTGAGCCCACACCATCAGACCGCAACAACCGAATCGCCACGACACGCTATCCTAGTAGCGGTTCAGAGATTACGAATAGGATGGACTATCCCAACCGGAGAGGAAGTGGTGGTGGATTGAGAGGCACCGTCAAATACATGCTGAACCGGCCTGCTTATTGACGGCGTTTTGTATGCCTAGTCTGGCACGGAGGAGATGGTGTGCTACGTGCCAGGTTTTGTCCTATTTGGAATCATTGTTCCTATTCGTCATTTTGAGACTGAATAAGTGCTCATACTCAGCGCCGGACCAGGGCGACACCGTGTCACCCAGTTTCGATGTCTCCTTCTGATAGCGTTCATACGCTCCAGCGTGTCGCACACCCCCTCCCACATTCAGGCCTGACCACACGCCATATCCCAATATCCATCTACTGGGGATCGTGACAGACAGCCTCGATGTTGTTTCCGGCAGGATCAATCACAAACGCCCCATAGTAGCTTGCATGATAGTGGGACCGTATTCCGGGTTTTCCGTTATCCTTGCCACCAGCTGCTATTGCCGCTGCATAGAATGCATCCACGGCTGCTCGGTCTGTGCTAATCTCGTCAGTCCAAATGTCACACTCTAAAGTCCTATCTCCCGAGATTCATGTCGGAACGAACCTTTGCAGCGGAAGGCGTGGTGACTGTTGGGCGGCTTCTCCAGTTGTGAGGCGATCCACCAGTCGGTATGCATCTGGTGGTGTGGCAATCCCTTATCCCCAAAGCCGACGTATTCTTGATTGGGACCGAAGACGAGGAGCTTTTCGTAGCCGATCGACCCGAGGGTTTTCTCGTAGAAAGCCACGGTGGCTTTGTGGTCGTCGGTGTGGACCATCATCTGGGTGTGATCGATCATGTTGGCGAAGTGCAAGTGAAATGGGTTGGCAGAGTCTGCGTTCGTGTTCAAGTACATGAGCTTGTCAAGTTGGTGAAGACTGAGAATGGATGCATGTGACGAACCGATACCACCGAGTTGAGGTCGGCGGAGTTATATACTAGGAGCGTCCCTGTTTCTTAGTAAAACCTCCCGACGAAGTTGCTCACCGCAGCCTAACGTTCCTCCGCACCGATCGGTATTAATCCGCTTTTAGGCGTGGTGGTAGAAGCAATTGCGGGTCGTTGCCACGGCGGGGGTTTGTTTATAGTCAATTTTGTCAGACTGTGCCAGAGACTTGATACGCCTCCTTTTTACATCGACTTTTCGTAACAGCTGGCCATATGATAGAGGCACAGGGCAGACCCGTGACAAAAGGTTTTCGTCGCTCCTTCTCAACGGCCGGATCGGACTGATGGAAGGGTTCGCATAGAGCTACCTGGAGGGCGTCGAATATACGACAGATGGACAAAGAAGATCTCTCCAACTGTTCAAGTCAACGGGCTAGGATGAAGGAGCAGACTGGTGCAGGCCGATGGGCCTCCTGGTCCCGTAGTAAGCCCAATATCTCAAAATAAATCGGCCGCTCCGCTAACTTTCTTACTGACGGCCCTACTCTGGGCTTCGGGGCAGCTAAGAAATTTGCCGATTTATTTCCTTAGTATCTTAGGGCTTAGTCTAATACGTTGGGCTGCTCATTTCGACGTGAAATGCCAGCAGGCGCAGAAGCAAAGCTTCTTAGAATAGAGCTAGTCTTTAAGAGATTTTTATAGCTTTTTACAGCTTTTTACATTCAGCTTTTCAGAGCTTTTCACAGCTTTTCGCAGCTTTTCAGCATTGTGATTATGGCCGTTCAGACCCTTGAGAACGGGCTGGAGTTGCTCCGCTGTCCCTAAAACGAACCGCTGCGATATATATCGCTATAACCGATGTTGTATCTCGGTCTGTGCGCAGTACTTAGTATCGAATGGACCGTTACGAAGGTAAAGTCTTATCGTAAGCAGCTTGTCCGCCCTTATTAATCTCTAAAGGGTAGGATAAAGTTTCTTTGCCGCGCTGCCAAAGTAGTCGTCGTCGTCGTATTCGGCTTCGGGCTCCTCGTCAAAGGGACGGACGTCGGCAAGAAAAGATTTCACCTTATGGTTCGATGATCTGCGCTGGAATCATACTGATGAACGAGTCTAGCGAAATCTTCGGTATCATCGATTAGGAGTTCTCCTACGCGGGACCTACAGAGTTCTCTCTGGACCCACCGCGGTGGCTCCTCCTTCTTGTCCTAGATGATTGGGATAATGGCGGTATTGAGGGCTGGGCCAAGACCTACGACCGCCGCATATATATCTGGCATGAGGCATGGAGGAGGCTGGGAGTGGACTAACGCCGGAACCCCTTCATCTGCCTTGTAATTCCCCTGCTTCTCGATGCATGAGAGCGAGTTGGGGAGACAGGGTGATTCTGGCTCAGCTATGCCATAAGGAAGAGCTGGGAGTTCGATGAGACTTGCTGGAAATTTCTGGACGAAAGGCTCTTTGGGAAACGGCCTGCAAATTCGTCGACATCATATTTGTGGAGGACTAGACTACATTTATCGTCACATAGAGAGCGTGGGTCCATGGAGAAACTCGTACAGAGGAAGATGGAATAGTTGAAGGAGAGAAGGTTGATTGGTGATTGGGACCCGGAAGAGGTGGCAGGGCCGTTCATCGAGTTTCTCGGCAAAGACTAGAGAGGCAAAGTTCAATGCCAATGATGGGTAAATTCCTGAGCAGTACATGTAAACGGTACCAGGATATCTCTGCAGACGACAGGTGTAAAGTAGGAGGTAGACCGTCGTGCAAGATGGATGCCGATCACTCATCCCTTCTTCGGCGAAGAGAACTCCCCCGCGAAACCCGACCCATCAGATCCATCCACTGCCATGACCAAACGGTGCGACATAGGTCTCGAGGTGGTCGTAGACACCGGCGTTCTTCCAGAACGGATCGACCATGATGGGGTCGATGAGGAGGAAGTCCAGGTGAGCAGCTTTGAGCTGTCTCAGGGCCTCCTGTGTGAGCATTCCTCTCTTGTCATCCTCTAGACCCGAGCCAAGCATTCGGAGTAGCTCAACCTCCTCCAGCTTGATGGTATCACCTGGGAACTCTCTCTCAGACTCGCCGCTGCGCTGGGCGATGCGCCAGGTAGTCCAATCCTCGGCCCACTCCTTGACGGCGCCCAGACGCTTGGTGATGTTCCGGCGAACCGCGATGCCGGAAGGGAAATCACGTCCAGTCTTCTCGGTGCAGTTGATTAGCATCCTGAAGATCGCGTGGTAGTCGACGTTGCGTCGGATTGCAGAACCGTTGTACTGATATTGGAGAGCAACACGGTGGGGTGCGGAAGCGGATATGAAGGTCTTGGTGAGGACATTATGCATCAGCCCGCTATAGAGTTTGGCTTTGGCGAGGGCTTCGGGCTCGAAGAACACCTCGTTGTTGCTCTGAATACCGGTGTTCTCCTGCAGGGGCACGGCAGGGTAGCCGTTGACGATGATCTTGTGCAGCTCGCCAGGGATCTCGGAGTAGAAGTAGAAGTTCTGGACGGTCTGGTTTGGAAGCGGGTGAAAGAGGGAGTTGCCTGGGTACTTGGGCGTGGCAGAATCCTTGCATTTGAAAACTGTGGCCGGCGGGCCAGGGAAGAGGTGCGCCATGATGATGCTGTGTGTGTTCTGGTTCATGTCGAAAGAACACAGGTTGCTCACGTTGCCCATATCGTTGGCATATCTCTCTCCATTGACGACGAGGGTTGCATAGCGCTGCTGGACGTTTGCACCGTTGTACTGGACAACAGCGGTGACCTCGTTGGCGAGGTGAAGGGGGACGTTGAAGCACTGTTCAACCGATGGTCAGCAGAACCGTCAAACGAGGTATTTGAAGAGGATTTCTGAGGAGGTTTGCGCCTCGCATCGCGTCTCGTAAGATAATGAAGATAGTATTCTATAGGGGTTCTAATGAGAAGACGTACCATGTCTGCGTTGCCCTCGACGTGGACGCGGACAAGAGTGAGCTTGGGATGAGCATTCGGGTACGGGGCCCATGAACCCAGGTTCACGGCCTGAATCTGCTGGATTTGTTGTCGGAACATGTTGACTAGTCAAAGAGGAGGCGGTGATGGATTGCGTGAAAGGTACGAAGACGTGCTGCAAAACGGTGAGGATGAAGTTGTTTGTCTGTGGAAGGGGGATCAAGTTCCAGGAAATGTGTGCTTGTTTTGAGAAAGGTGGCAGTCAAATACCCACTAGAGGTAACAGACTGAAAATTCACGATACAACGGACAGAAGGGGAGCAAAAAGACTGCTATACGACGAACTAGGTGGTAAGAAGATCATTATACAACTGACAGAAGGGGTGGGGGAAGGCTGCTCTACGACGAACTAGATGGAAGAGATAAGATTGCTATGCAACCCGACGGACAGAGCGGCGGCAAGAAAACTGCTATACGACGAACAGAGGTGATTCAAAGATCTCTTCCACTCAAAAGAAAGATCAAGGATCTTGTTGGAATAATGTTAAAGCCTGCACGCCAATTTCAGACATCCATGATGTAATAAGGAGGGCCAGCAAGCGACTATTATGCAATGATTGATAGAGAGAGAGAGAGACAGATTTCAAGGCTGGAAACTTTATATAGTACAAATATTAACCTTAGGTACTCTTGATATTCTTTGCATGGTGAGGTGAAAGCACTATCTTGGTACTATATACCTGAACATATATGTTGATTGACCCTTCTTCACGTCTTGTCACTTGGACTTTGTTACTCTCAAAGGTGTGTGATACCAGCCACCTGGATGTGGTTTACGAATATGAACATTCCGCCTTCACAACCATCTCTGCCTCATCAACCTGGTCAAACTCCGCCTCCGGAAGAAGCAAGAAGCCAATACCGGCAATCAAGTCTGCCAACCAAGCCTGGCTAGCCTCCATCTGCAGAAACCGCCAAAAGCCATGAGGCAATCCCGCGTACATGTGCGTCAGACTCTTCGTGTTTGAGTGTTCATGCAAAACATCCCGCCAGAGCAAGGCCTCGTCGCGTAGAGGATCCAAGCCGCAAACTTGAAGATACATGCGTCTGGGTAGGTTCGAATGGTCCCTGTTCAGCATGAAGGATATACGCACGTCATCCGGGGGCGATTGGTATATATCTATTGCTCATCTGGTAAGCGTTTTGTATCAAGAAGCATTGATCGTATTGTGGTAGGGCTTCCTCGACTTACCTTGGATCTGGGCCAAAGATCGTTTTGTGAGAAGTGGTGCTTCACCGTTCTGATCCAGACTCAGCAATCGGCTTCTCCACTCCGGTGGAGCAAGTTCGTATGCTTGGGGCATCAAGCCCACGGGTATAGATATGAACAATCCTGTTATGGGTGGTGAGAGGTGGGTGCCGCGAGCAGCGTAGGCGACTACTGCGGCGAAGTTCGCACCGGAAGAGATGCCGCCTACTAGGAAGCCCTTACTGAGGGAGACGCCAAGGTGGTTTTCGGCGTTCAAAGCAGCCTACACATTCAACACCGCTTAGAGAAAGCACATATCAACAGCGGTACCGGCACCATGCCTGGCCTTAGAAGGATGACTTGCCCAAGCGACAGCATCGTAGCTATCGTTGACCCCATGCGGGAACGGCCACTTCGGCGCAAGACGATGGTCGACATTGAGGACTACCAGACTGTGTTTAACGGCGAGAACACGGCAATTAAGATCTCCGCTCTCCAAGTCCCCAAATACAAACCCGCCGGCGTGCAAGTAGACAAGGAGAGGGCGCTTCTCTGTCTTCTCCGGGGTGGTGGTCTTCGGGATATAACTCCGGACAGGTAGGTTGTAGCCGTCGCGAGCTATGATGGTGAAGTCCTGCACGCTGACTGAGTCCGTGTCTACGTCTGCTGGTGCTGTTCTGGGTGGAGCGCTGTCGGCCACGGTGTCAAGGATTCGGCGGCGGTCTGCGAGGCTGATGTTATGGATGTTATTGATCTCGGGATGTTGGGCGACGAACTTGGCGATGGGAGTTTAGCAATTGTTGCTGGGAAGGCGCATGGATTTGCCATCTCAACATACCTGTTGCCACTGCGGGCTGATGTCCGAGAACTTGGAGTATTCTGCCATAGTGAAGTCCGACTTCGCTGTTGACGAAAGGGTAGAATAGTCCAGGTAGCTTGAGCAAAATTTGGATCTGTTGAGATTGAGAGGAGGAGATATATGTATTATTACGAGATAGGTAAAGATTCGAACATGTTCTACACAGTGCCAGCCTGCTGTTCTCGAGCGTTCGGAGTGCAATTTTCCTCTTTGGGCATGCAGGTGCAGAAAAGAGCACTAAGACTTTTTGACTGCCATAGCCTGCCTAGTACCTAAACGTAAAATAGCTCATTTCTTATGAATTTTGCAGTAATGTGCTGGTAGTTCTTAAGTGAGGATATGGATCTAGATATCTAAGGCTTGCTGGCATCACAGTCTCGTAGCAACAAAGTTCATCTGTTTCGTCTCATCCCCTTGCCAGTTACGCCTACTATTGTCCCATCCTGCCGATTCATAGCGAGTAAGCTGGTCGGTCACCTCCCACTGTCCCTCTGGAGCCTCAGCCCACAGGCTCGTCAAAGTATCGTGGCTGTGGCGGAAAAGGTCCCAGCCTAGCGATTCCATCTTGAATTTTCCTCCTTTCTCAGCGCCGAGGTTCCTTCCAAACACCAGCGAGCCTTTAGTCTTCCGCAGCAGTCTTGTCAGCTGACGCACAATGATTTGTTGCTGGTTCCAATCGAAGAGGTGCAGAAATGACCCAACGTAGATCATGTCGATTTTCCCATCCCACTCGGCCAGGAAATCGCTGTCAAAGATGCTCTGGGCATAGAATCGCGCCTGTGATTTTGCTTTGTCTTTGAAGAGCTCGTAACCCAGCTCGAAAAAGCGGCTTTCGATATCCACACCGAGGAGCTTGTTGGATGGTGCGCCATCCGCGACAAGTTTGCGCAAGTCTTGGCCGAAGCAGCACCCGAGGTCGAGAAGTGTCTCGCCCTTGCAGACACGCTTCAGTACCTGGGGGTAGATCGGGTTCAGGGACATGCCCAGGTCCAGGAAGCGAAAAACGCCAATACAAGGGTAGGGAAGACTGTCAGATCAACGCGGTTAGTTCAGTTAAAGACATCAGATCTCTCAGTCCTTCCTTCTCCGACATATTCCGAATACGTACATATCCCAAGCCTTATCTCGAACCTGGTAAATATGCTCAAGAACATCACCCTCCGAAATCCCAGAGTAATCTCGGAATAGCTGTTTTGCAGAGTCGGGAAGGTTGCTCAGAACCGGCTGATACCACTCAACATCTCGTGCAGGCTGCACTTTCCCGTTCGTGAAGTTCGTGAGACTGTCCCGTCCCTGGGAACCATGAGTGCTGACAGATGATATTGTTGAAGACATGATGCTGAAGATTGTAATCGGAACTTGGCGGGAATGTCTGGCTACCTAACGAACGGTTCGATCAAGTCCCTTCCAGAGCTGAAGGCTCTGGATTCTATGGCTCATTCTTGTTGCACATCTACCATAATATATTGAAACCTGCTCGACCGCGGCAAACTGAGAATTTCCATCATTGGTGGTCATCGGACGGTCCGAGTGTGTCAGACTGTGCTAAATGTAGTATTACCGCAAAGGGCCCCGGTCAAGAATTTCCTATTCGGGAAAGCTTTTGGCTTCCTGTGGAGTACCCTTCAATAGGTGTTTTGCACCGAATCATGGCCGGAGAATTGCATAGTGGAACATAGCACAAAGTCCATCTGTCCGCTTAAAAGAAAAAAAGAGGACGCCTAGGTCAACAATGTCAACAATATAGATACCTCAACCACTTGATTTGACGACATTACGCCTTCCACCTACAGCTAGTGTTTATGTGCTGGCAGATCGTAACACCGAGCCGCTTCTTCTTGTCGTCCTACGAATCTCCAATGACTCTCACCTCTGCAACTAGTCCATCAGGACGGGCACTACATGATTTGGTTCGCTTCGTTCGACAAAACTCGCCATTCTATCGCGAACTCTGGGCTGAGATTCCAAACGATGAAGCCTCTCCAGACCAAATTCCGCCCATCGACCACACGGCCTTTTGGAAATCAAACACGAGCCAACTTGCGGAAAACCGTGTAGTGACAGGTTCTGTCTTTGGAGGTGGCATATTTCGCACAGGTGGCACTACTTCGGAACCTAAAGTGTCTCTATACTCGCGAGATGAGCTGCATGTCATCACCCGGCAGGTGGCAGATTGTCTGGCCAGGACTGGCCTTGTGCCTGGGGACAGAGTCGCCAACCTCATGTACAACGGCGAGCTGTACATGGGATTCATCCTGCTCACCCTTGCCTGGCTCGATTCCAACACACCATATGTCCAGCTACCTATCAGTGGGGGAGTCAGCATTGATTGCATGGTGGCGCCCATGCGCGAATTCAGCGCCACAGTCGCCGTAGGCATGCCAACTACTCTGCTTCGCATCGCCGATCACTTGACCAGTCATGATCAGCAACTGCCGGATGTCCGCATTCTGGTCTATGCCGGCGAGAGTTTGTACGAGGACCAGAAAGCTTTGTTGAAAAAAGGTTTCCCGAACGCTGTCTTCCGGCCCCTAATGTACGGATCGACCGACGGGGGCCTGATGGGAATTCCGACTCACGATGCCGATCTGGAATCACGCCACGGCGGTCCGGTATATGCGACCAACGCACCCAACGCCGTGTTAGAGATCTTACGTGAAGACGGCCAAGCCATCACCGAGACTGGCGAGAAAGGGCTTGTCCACATCACACAACTGGCCCGGAGGCTTATGCCCGTCATTAGGTACCCCACGGGCGATGTTGCAGAATGGGTTGATGTAGAGCGCCAGCTCTTCGTTCTGCGTGGTCGGGACGTGGTTGGTCTGCGCATTGGGCCTACCAGCTACGAGCTCAAAGCCCTCCGCTCCATAGTGTCACGTGCTGTGGGAGTAACAAGTCTTCAGGGTTTCCAAATTGCGGCGCGGAGGGTGGATGGCAAGGACCAGCTCGTCTTTCGAATTGCCCTTACAGCGCCGGTCGAAGAGAGGGCCGCGCTGGGAGAACGTATTGAACAAGCGTTGAGGTCCGAGACTATCAGTTACTCAACAGACCTTGAGAGCGGATATATCGAGGGTCTGGTCACAGAATTCATACAACTGAATGACCTCCGTTATAATACACGAACGGGGAAACTTCAAGACGTAATTGATCTGAGGCACTAGGATTCCATAATATAATGGGAACCGGTTCAGGGGGCGGTACGTTTTACTCAGGAAAGCAGTGGATTTTATTTTGCCAGTAAATATCGTCTACTCGTCAGTGAATTCAACTACTGAGGTCTTCATGTTCCCGGAACCGTGTCGAACTGGTCATATTAAAGAGTTTTGAATACGGATAGTCATTATATCAAGGCTCACAAAAGTCGGTTCATATGCCTGTTGTCATTATAGATACATATTAACGAATATCTGGTCCCAGTTAGGAGCATGGATTTGAAACCCGGACATCCACAGGCGGCACTCTCAAAGGCGATTATCCCACAAGTAATCATCCTGCAGGCGATCATTTTATAGGCAATAGGTTAAGCGATGCCCTACCTAGGTACGTTCCAAAAAGACCCTCCCCCCTCATACAGGGCCTGGGAGACTAGATAATCTATGTTCTGCCCGTACGTACAGTTTCCAAGTCGGTAGGCCTGCCAGATTGCGCAATAGGGTCAGAGGACTTGTACGCCACCACCCACATTGCCTCTGATCAACCACTGCTTAACAGCCCCAATCCAGATGAAGGTCAGTCAAGGTTGGGTGTATATCTCTTGCGCCAATTCTCACCTACTCTGCAAAACAAGAGTGGAAAGCCCGCTAGTGCCAACGCACAAAACCCCAAGACTGAGTTGCCCCATCCCAGACCCAATTTGGCGTACAGTGGGTTTCCAGCCATGGGCACGAGTCCCGCAGCAATACTGCGTAGAAAGCTGCTGGCAGCTATGGCGCTGGCTCCATAAGTGGGGTATGCGTCTATCATGTAGAGCTGGATAGGAATCTAACGCGAGGTTAGAACATCTCCGCAGAGCTCAGCTTGTCACTCTCGTGGATGTATATACTGACAAAAGTTAAGATGACTCCAAAGCCAACAAATGCGGTTGCTATAATGGGTACGGCGCTGAAAACATGCTTTTCGGCTGTCCATCCGTAGAAGAAGAAACCAATTGGACTAGCAATGGCGCCGTAAATCAAGGTTTCGAGTCGGTATCTACATCACCATTAGAGAATTTGTCAGCGTAGTTTGTTCAGACCGGACTGGTGATTCGATATGTGATGTGGAGTCACTTACTCGGGTTTCGCTATACCGTTCTTTTTGGTCAGGTAGACATATGTGCGGTCAAGGAGCACACCGTTGACACCCAGTCCAACCAGCATACCTCCAGCGAGCCCAAGATACGCGAGACCAAGATTCGCTTCACTGTAGTGATACTGCTTCATGAAAACATTGGAAAAGGTGGAAAACAGAAGGTAGGTAAAACCATAAACAGCAGAAATGTAAAGGGACAGACCAGTGATGAGCGGACAGAGAGCCAGCATCTTTGCGGGACGGACTATAGCACGGCTAAACACGGTCCAAGAATTGTCAGATTTGCCCTGCTGCCCTTTTGCATGCAGTCTCGGGTTGTTTGACACTTTCCGGAGTGCTCTAGTCTTCCGCTTTAGCAGAACTGGCTCATACGTCTCGCGACAAGTGGCCGCGCACATGATGCTCAAAGATCCCACCTGTGTCCACGTTTCAGCTCATGTCCCTGGGTTCGTCCACTCACCCATGATGTGATCCGAATTCTATCCCGAGGACGACATCCGGACTGTGACATGTAGGAGAACTCACCATGATCAACAACAACCAAAACACCCACTGCCAGCCAGCGGCTGCGGCTAAATAACTTCCTGCTACAGGCCCAATAACAGGACCAAACAATGTCGAAATCGTAAACAGCGACATGGCAGCGCCCCGGCGATGATTTGGAACGATGTCTCCAATAGTGCCTCCCACATTGTTTGTCGCGGCTGAAGCTGCGCAGCCTTGCAAAAATCGCAATGCAACCAAGGCGGACAGCGAAGGTGCCAATGCACAACCGACCGTGAATGCGCAATAAGCCAAATTGGCGATATTGTACACAAGCTGACGGCCATGAGTCTCAGACAATGGTGCAAGAAGAAGCGGCCCAACTGCAGTTCCCATGATCTCTATGGTCACGATCAAGGTTCCTTTGATATCGTCTGCCGGTGCACCGAATTTCGAAAGTATGGCTGGTACCGCAGGCGCGATGCTCGAAGAAGTCAAAGAACTGGTGGTTGATCAGGCTAACGATTTCAAGAGGGAGAGATGAAGGGAAAATTGCATACGTGCAGAAATCCAATGCCATGATCACGCCAAATATCCATGCTCGTTTGAACACAGGCCAGTTGCGCGGGCTCTCAGGATCATGAGGGCCTTCCCAGTCAACTTCATTAGTATCAAGCTCTCCATCAGACGCTGTAGTAGCCTCTCCATTTTCGCTGGCCTCAGAAGCCGGCTGTGGCTCAGCATCCAGCTAGTTGTTTGTCAGCTTATTGTTCTTACTTCTGTGCGAGTCGTATTGGCCAAGTTCCCTACTACGGTCTTCTTTTCCGTGACTTCAGCCATGATGGGACTCATCAGATCCAAGTAAAAGTTGAGTACATGGAGAGAGCCAAACACGTAGATAGCAAGCTGAGGTAGGAAACTCTCGACGAGCATATATCGTGGGAATCCCACGTCGGAGTATAAATTCCTATTCGGGAAATAATTCTCCGTAATGAACCCCGGTCAAGATTTCTCCCATACAATATTTCGCAATCTCCGATAAGCTATATCCTAATGAAGCCATAATATCCCGAATCAAAGCTAAGGCCCTGATCGGCTCGTGGGAAATCCAGCCCAAAGTTCCTGTGGGAGTGACTTCGAGGATCGACAAATTAGCGTGTATGCCCCATAATAATCGCTTGTACCTCGCAAAGCCCCCTTGTCGCGGGAGGCCTATCGCTAATCGTCCGTATGCCCTTACCGCCTTCCTCTTTTGGAATACTAAGAGGGTTAGGGCTAGGGTCTTCAAAAACCCTAACCCTAACCCTACGACAGACTTAAGTTGACTCGAAAAGGCTCGGTCGTCTAGCCGTCGTCGAGCCGTTACCGTGCCAACGAGATTTCTCACAGGAACTTTGCTCCCACAGACCGTCAGATCGAGGACCTGTGGGAAGTTCCTGTGGGAAGTGGTTTCTGGGCAGAAATGTGACGATCTTTCCTTCGAAAGGCTAGCTTGACTGCCAAGACAAAAAGATACATCGCGGACAGGGGTAAAAAGGCGGATGAATAATGTCCGGAGCAGGGGCAGAGGTCAAATCGACCTTGGCACTGAAAATACTGCTCATTCGGGTATAGCGTGGTTTCCCACAGGAACTTTGCTCCCACAGGTACGTAAACAATGCCTGTGAGCCCCAGGCCGATCAGGGCCTAATCCCCAATACAGCAATTCATTCTCCAGGACTCCCAACACACAGCCGAGACATTGCAACCTCCCGAAGCTCACTCTTGACCACCTTCCCACTGGCGTTCACCGGGAGCACGCTTGGTATTCCGGCATCTTCTCCTACCCAGAACAGATGCGCAGGTACTTTGTGGGAGGCTAGCCTCCGCCGGAGCCAGACCTTGATATCTCGGGAGATCAGTCTTCCGTTGCCCGTGCCATCTTCCGAGCCATGAGCTGCGCCGTGGGCTGCGCCGTGGTTTGGTCGACGCTGGACGAAAGCCACGACGGCCTCACCCCAGCGCTCGTTTGGAACTCCGACAACTGCTGCCATCGAAATTTCAGGATGTTGTTCAAGAATTTCTTCCACATCGCGCGGTGCAATGTTCTCGCCACCTGTACGTGTTAACAGATGTATGTCAGCACGCAATAATTGCTAATTGTTTTTTTTTTTTTTTTTTTTTTGGGTGTGAACACGATTGCTGTTCAAATGCAATACATACCTCGTTTGATCAAATCTTTGACTCTGCCCACAACTACGCAAGAGCCTGTAGCATCCAGTGTGCAAATATCGCCGGTACGCAGCCAGCGTCGTCCCTGAACGTCTATGGAAATAGCCTCTTTAGTCTTGACTGGATTGCCGTGATATTCCTTGAAGACGAGATACCCAGACACAAGTAACTCTCCTCTGGTACCTGGTGGCAAGGCTCTGAGTTGCTCATCCACGACCTTGGCCGCGGTGTGGGGCAGGAGAACACCCACAGATGAGCAGTCATCTAGCAGGCAAGTTCGCGCCGGATCTGTCATGAAACTGACGGCTGAGAGTTCCGTCATGCCTGTGATAAAGCTCGTTATCAGCATCGGTACCTAAAATAACAAAGATAGCTGGGAATAAAGTACCAAATGCGTATGAGAGGTCGCGAAGCCTCAGCTCATCACTAAGCCTCTGCAGCATAGCCTTCGAGAGACTGGATCCAGCAATGATACCACCGCGTAGCCGCAAGTCAAACACGCCGCTGTCCTCTGCCAGAAGTGCCTTGTGATCCAGAAGAGCCTCGAACATTGTAGGAACTGCGTGAATAATGGTGCAGTGCTGTTCTTGGATCGCGCTGAGGCTAGCTGCCGCGTCAAAAACCTCGGATGGAAGGACAACGGTGCAGCCGTGGCTGAGAGCAGCCAAGACTCCGCAGACCAGGCCAAAGCAGTGGAATAAGGGTGGGCTGCAGCAAAGGACATCTTGCGTTGTCAAGCCTAACCTGTCACCCACGAAGAACGCGTTGTTGATGAGATTACTGTTTCTTTAGTGAGCGAGGAGACCAAATGAAGATGATTTCTACCATACACGTCTTTACATACCTATGCGTCAGGATGGCACCCTTGCGAGGACCAGTTGTGCCACTGGTGAATTGTATACATAAAGAATCGTCTGAATCAACTCCATCGGAATCACCGTATTCGCAGCCATGTAGGTCCACGTTTTGACAAAACTGCTCCCAGCTGAGAACAGTCTTTTCCCCTCCCTGAGCGGCAAGGCCCAGCCCTACGATGAGGGTATGCTTTCCACGATCTCGGATCAGCTCCTTGAGAATGCTAGCATTCTGACGATATCCAATCTTGTGAGATACAAATATGGTTTTAGGGTCTGCATAATCCTTCAGGTCAGAAAGCTGGTGGTACACTCGTGCATGTAGATCCGCGTAGCGTCCAACGCCATGCCGACGGTTCCGCGATTTTGAACTCACCAACAAGATTTACAGCTTGCAACACCTCTTCAGTCGTGAAAGTCGGGTTGATGATGACGAAAATAGCTCCAATATGCCCCACTGCCAAGAACAATTCTATGTACTCAACGGTGTTGCCGGCCAACACCACGACGTGATCTCCAGCACGCAGCCCTCGAGAATGCAGCAAATTGGCAATGCGCCTGCTCTCGAGGCGTAAATCGTCGTATGTCAGGGTACGCTGTTGAAAGCGAGACACCAAAGCTGCTTTCTCGCGGTGCTGGGCGGCCAGCTTGTCAAGCAGTTTCCCGAGGTTGACTGTTTGCAGAGGCGGCGACACAGGCCCACTGGCAATGAATTGGTCGCCATTCGCGGGCAAAGGTGTTTCAAGCCCGAATGTATCGTGCTGGCAAGCTTCGTGACTTCCCATTGTATCGCCGGCGCTTGCTGAACTAGTAACCTTGGAAGTATCTATGCAAATAGTGCCTAGTATTCAAAATGATCATTACCAGATTTCACATATGAGAATATAATTGCACAAGTTTGTTGAATCTGAAGTCCCGGTAACAAGAGCAGGTCCAAATTTGCAGATATAACCACGTGATTGTTTGGGGAGATATAAGCAGCGACACGGCGTGTAATGTCTTCCGGAGTTGGTACTACGCTTTCTGTCTCAATTTTTGTGTCCGGCGTAGTACTGCATTAGGAACTTCAATACACTACTAGCTCTGGCAGGTCTGAGGATGTCCCCAGGTACGTGTTTGGCGGACAGTTGGCCGAATTTCAAGCGTTGGTGGACCACTGGTGGCAGCCTGGAGGTTCAATCCAACAGTCTCGATGTGGTAAGTCCGGAATAGGAAATTCTGGCGAGCCCTGACAATCCTTGGTACCTAGGTAGTCTCTCGGATGGTAGTGTCAGCCAGGAAGCTGACGTTCCGATTCGAGGAGATACAATATGGTATCATCCAGGTCACATCGTTCCTGATAAATCATTTGGACTTTGCTTTGTGGGTATGTGGTAGGATTAAATTGCTTCCAGCACCAACGGCAGCTCAGGATAACGCACATCCGCCCACGCAGCGTCAGGAAGTTGACGATGTCAACGCTCGGCATGACGATGAAGACGCTCGCAAACGAGGATCCTCCCCTGAAGGTAGGTGACTCTTTCCAAGGTCTGAGAGCCGAATTCTAATTATGTTCTCGTAGGACATGATGGACACGTCCACGCCTGGAACGAACAGCATGGCAGAGCAGCTACGCCACTTATGGGGAGATATCCTGGAGCAAAGCCCCGATGACATCTTGAACGACGACACTTTCTTCGAGCTAGGCGGCGACTCAATCAGCGCCCTACATCTCTCTGCGGCAGCTCGAAAGCTGGGAATTTCCTTGACGATCGAGCAGATATTCACGCACGCTTCTCTGTTGGACATGGCACTGCAGGCAGAGTCGTCGGAAGGCTCAGACATGTCCTCAGATGAAGCCTCTGTCCAGACCGAGCTTCGCCCATTCGACTTATTACATGCGGAGACCACTTCCCTGGAAGATCAGATCAAGCTTTTCGCACATCAATGCTCTGTTCACACCACGGAGGTGGAAAACGCCTACCCATTGACGCCGATGCAGCAAGCCATAATGCTGGCATCATATGGTGACGAAAATCTTTACTTGAGACAACTAGTGTACAAGCTGGCAGACAATGTTTCCGTGGAGCAGTTGAAGGCAGCTTGGATTTCCACCATCCGAGGCCACCCCTTGTTGCGTACACGCATATGCCACTCTCAGCATCTAGGTTTCGTCCAGGTCGTGATTGACGATGACGGTGGACAATGGGAATCCGCCATAGACTTGACACAATTCCTGAGCCAGGACGCTAGCACTCCCATGACTCTTGGGGGGCATCTATTTCGCTATGCACTAGTGCAGGAAGGGCAGGCCTGCTATCTCGTCTGGTCGGTGCACCATGCTGTCTGCGACGGAGCAACTATTTTAGAGATCCAGGACGAAGTGTCACGCCGATTTCAGGGTGGTTCTGGTACGCCACGGCCTCCATTTGACTTATTTGTCAAATACATAGCCGGCATAGGCTCAGCAGAGGAAGAGACATACTGGAGAGATGTCATGTCCGCCAGTACCGCATCGCCATTTCCGTCAACATTTCCCAGCGACAGGATCCAAGCCAACGCTTGCTCCGCCATCAAGCAGCAATTGGTGATTGACCACGTCTGGCGTGGTGATTTACCCAAAGCTCTGCTTCTACGAGCCGCCTGGGCGATTCTCATATCGCATCACACCGGAAATGAGCAAGTCATGTTCGGGACTATTCTGAGTGGTCGAACTTCTCCATCGTTCACGACAGCCAGTCATATGCTGGGTCCGACTATTAACCTGCTCCCTATTGTGATGCGCGTCGACCCGAAGGAGTCCGTCTCTTCGTTCCTCTCAAGGGTCAGAAAGCAGGCCGGTAGGCTGGCAGAGTACGAACACACGAGCATGTCAAGCATCCGTCGTTACGCAGGAGCTGTGTCTGGTGCTTCTGGATCCTCCTCTATCTGCGACTTCCAGAATCTCTTCGTCGTTCAGCCTTCAGAATTTGTTGATGCAGCAACTCCAGCTCTGCGTCGTATGGGTATGCAGTACATCCCAAGCCTAGGGAAGCTTGAACAGCATAGATATCCGCTCGTGGTATCTGTCTCACCCTCCTCCTCCGATCCGAGTGTGTTGAGTATATTGCTCCAATACGACGAGCGGATCGTTCCCACGCGGCAGGCCTACAACCTTGTTAATCAGTACCAGGAATTGCTGACGCAACTATGCATAGCATCACCGGAAGCGTTGTTAAACACATTATCGCCCTTCGGTAACCACGACTTGCATCAGATCACATCATGGAATTCGCCCGCGCTACCAGCCGAAGAAATGTGTTTCCATTGGTGCTTCCAAAGAGTTGTCCACACACACCCTGACTCCGAGGCCGTGTGTTACTCGGATGGCTCTTCATTAACCTACGCCGAGGTTGACAATCTTTCATCTGCGCTGGCCTTGAGACTGATTGATCTTGATGTTGGGCCCGGTACCAATGTGGCTATCTGCATTGAGAAGTCTATCTGGACCGCAGTCGCCATGCTTGCAGTCTTCAAGTCCGGCGCAACGTTTGTACCCCTGGATCCCGATCATCCTCGCGGTCGAGTCTCTGAGGTGATGTCGATGGTCGAAACCAACGTGGCCCTTGTTTCTGCGGCCACGTCCAGCATCGTACATGGACTCTGTGACCACGTTTTGGTGATCGACGAGCTCCCATTGACATACATCCCACCAGGCTCGTCCACGCTCTTTGGCGGCCGCGCGCGACCCTCAGACACGGCATATATCCTGTTCACTTCTGGTAGCACAGGCAAGCCGAAAGGCGTCATGATCTCTCACTCGGCTCTGTGCACTTCTATCTTACGCCATAGCCAAGTGCTGGGCGCCAGCCCGCACTGGCGAATGCTTCAATTTGCATCGCACACATTTGATGCCTGTATCACGGAATTCTTCGCTACACTTGCCTTCGGCGGCTGCGTCTGCGTGCCGTCAGGTCACGGAAGGATGAACGACCTGGCCCGGGAAATTGTGTTCATGAGGGTTAATACTGCAGTCCTCACTCCTACTGTGGCTAATCTGCTTCAACCTGAAGATGTCCCGGCACTCGACCTCTTAGTCCTTGTTGGAGAGCCTGTCACGAAAGAGGCCTTGATTAGATGGGGCGGTCATGTCCAGTTGGTAAATGGCTACGGACCAACAGAGACTTGCGTGTTCTGCTCGTTAAACCCCGGCATGGACGTTGACACGAACCCTTCTGATATCGGTCGAAGCGTTGGTGGCACCATGTGGATCGTGAATACGGAGGACCATCGCCAACTAGTCGCCATCGGATGCGTGGGTGAGATCGTTGTGTCAGGAGCTACCCTTGCCAAGGGATATTACGGGAATCAAGCCGTCACTGATGCGTCGTTCCTCCCAGCGCCTGACTGGTTGAAGAGTCTGGAACCGGCAACACATACAACGGACAAGATATACAAGACTGGCGATCTTGCACGGTACAGCTCAGACGGCACCGTTCAAATCCTTGGACGAAAAGATACCCAGATCAAGCTCCGGGGTATGCGGATAGAACTTGGCGAAATCGAGAACCAGATCATGGAGCAGGGCCTCGCAACAGCTGCTGTTGCATTTGTGCCAACGAATGGACCTTGCCAGCGTCAGATTGTGGCCGTGCTCAGCTTCAACCAGGTACGCGAGTTGGCACCTACAGCTAGAGACGGGACACCGGACGGCTCAAGCTATCTCATGAACAACTGTGTGGACAGCGGCGGAACTCCACTACAGGATTTGAAGACGCGCCTTGCGCTTGGACTGCCCGAATACATGATCCCAACTGTCTGGATTGTATTGGGAAAAGTGCCTATTTTGTCCTCTGGCAAGATTGACCGGAAATGTATCAAATTGGCGCTGGAGAAAATGGGACGGTCCTTCTACAACAAACTCGTTGGCAGCGCCCATAATGCCGATACCTGGGAGGACTCAGAGCTCGCCCAAAGCCCCCTGGCGCAAAGATTGCGACAGATCTGGAGCGATGTGCTTAACGTATCTTTGGAAAGAATAGGAGCAAGGACATCATTTTTCTCTCTCGGCGGAGATTCTGTCTCAGCCATTCAAATTGTCTCCAAGGCAAAACAGACAAACATCAGTCTAGCGGTTCGTGAGATACTCCGGAGCAAGACTTTGGAAAATCTCCTGCCATGTCTCATCGAATCACAGAATGACCAGATGAGAAATCCCAATTCCCTGGTCGTGCCGCAACTTCCTCAGCGCGACGAGGGCCCTTTTGATCTGTCACCTATCCAAAGGATGTTTGTGACATCAAATGGCGGACGCGCTCACACCGTACGTTTCCATCAAGCACTCCTTCTTCGTCTTAAGAAGTCTGTTCCTACATCCGCCGTTCAGGGTGCCATTTCAGCCACGGTGGAGCGTCACGAGATGCTCCGAATGGTGTTCGTGGAAGAGACCAGTACAATGAAACAGCGAGTCGTGGACAGCTCGAAGAGTCACCGTTTTCGCAAACATTCGACACACCTGTCAGACTCAGATATCAGCGACGTTCTCGAGCAGGCTCACAACAGCATTTCCATCTTGCGCGGGCCTGTCTTCTCAGTCGACTGGTTCCAACATCAAGATGGTACCACACGACTATTAGTTCTGGCTCATCATCTTGTTGTTGATTTAGTATCCTGGCGGATATTGCTTCAAGACGTGGAGGATTACATTGCTCATGGCTCTTTCAGCACAACTCCAACTTTGCCCTTTTATCAATGGACTCAACTTCTGAAGTCCTTTGCGTCCGACAACAGCATTGATGAGCCACAGGAAATCTTGACGGAGGAATGCTTCATGCAAGTGCCCTCCTTCTTCGGCTTTTGTTCAGCACAGAACAGTTATTCCGAGACACAAGAAGCTCAATGGCACCTCGATCAAGACGCTACGCGCGACTTGCTGGCATTGGGCGATGGCGGGGTTTCTGCAGAGCCAGTAGAGCTCATGCTTGCTTCAATCTCTTTGTCATTCCTTGAGGTGTACGAGCAGGCTTGCCCGGCAATCTTTGTCGAGAGTCACGGTAGAGAATCTCCGCCAGGCTTTGAAGTGGATCTGTCAGCCACCGTCGGTTGGTTCACCGTCATGTATCCGATTGGCAGTCTGCCTGCAAAATCGGTTACCGGCTGTTTCACAGACCATTTGAAGCACGTACAGGACGCACGAGGAGTACATCCCGACAACGGTCTGGCGTATTTCACAAGGAAGATGGCTCGGACCGGCGACGAAACTGTGGGACCGCCCACGATTCAGCCCATTCAGTTCAACTACCATGGGAAATATCAGCAGTTCGAGGGTGACAACTCGCTGTTTTCGCTTGTGCATCACGAAGGCCTGGAGAAGTCTCTGATAGGGCCCGACCTTCACCGCTCTAGCATTTTTGAGATCGAGGCGGTCATCCAAGACGAAGAACTACACTTCTCTTTCACTTTCCCACGACATCTGCAATATGTCGACCAGGTCATGGAATGGATTCAAAGGATCAAGCACAACTTGAAACGCTTGCCTGAAATCTTGGCTGCAGAGGCTGACGATGCGCCGCTGAGAATCCCTGCTTTCCTCGGTTGGCCCAGTGTCGGGGGAGTGGACGGGAGACATCTTTATGAAGAAAACCTGCGGTCACGTTTGGGAGTTGATACAGCAGTCAGGGTCGAAGATGCGTACCTCTGCTCACCCATGCAACGCCATATGCTGAAGGAGCAAGCTCTGAACCCCACAATGTTCATCTTGTCGTGGGACATTGAGTTATCTTCGGTTGATGGCCAACCACTGTGCATGGATCGGGTGTGCCAGTCGTGGCGCAAGGTGGTCTCGACGCATCCCATCCTCCGCACAACGTTCTTACAAGATCTGACGGGAAGGCTGCCGCCCGTGCAAGTCGTGCTCGCGAATGTGGAGCCTGATGTGCAGTTGTCTCATGAGTTGCTCGAGGACTTCGGGGAACCGCGTCTCGGTGAGATGATTTTGCCTCACCGGGCTCGGTTTGTACAAGTCGGAGACAGGATTCTTGGTCACTTGCAGCTCAGCCATGTTCTTATCGATGGTTGGTCTCTTGGTCTCATCAAGTCAGATTTCGTGGCTGCATACAGCAACATAGAGGGTGGGCCCTCCAGCGACCCAAGAGTTCCGATGGTGCCATACAAGCACTTCGTCGCAGCACACGATGAGGGTACTGTGACTGTGCATGCCGAGCATTGGGCCACGAGTCTTCGAGCCCAGAGTCCCACAATTCTGGAACTTCCCCGGCCACGCGAAGACTTTGAAAGAGAAGAGAATGAAACGTCCAGTGGGAATGCCGATAAGAGGCACATCCACCGCCTTCCATCACTGGACGTGAATTTACTTTCTCTTCTCTGCGCAGATCAGGGTCTCACCACGGCCAGCATAATAGATGCAGCGTGGTCCCAGGCTCTGAGTATGTTTACGGGATCCTCAGAAATATGCTTCGCCTATATCGTCTCCGGTCGCGATGTGGACATCAAAGGAGCCTTGCACATTGTAGGTCCGCTGATAAACGTGCTCTTATATCATCTGCAAGACATCGAAAGGCCCGAGGACACTCTCGATCAACTCCAAGGACTACTCGAGCTGGCTCAGCGAATCCAGGAGCAACGAAACACTGACAGTGATTACGCCCTTTGTGGGGTGGAGGAGGTACTTGAGACATATGACCCAATGAGAGGGCGACTTGCGAATACTGCCGTCAACTATCAACGGCGACCTTTGGCCGTCGGCAATGACCAGATTAGAATACAAGACCTCGATAGCTCGAGGGATCCGTGGCCGGTAAGCTGTGCTCTTGCGAAGGAGTGGTGACAAGAACTGACAGGTTTGTGTGATAGTTCGACATTGTGCTTCGGGTCGTTCTCGACGACAACCTCATTCGACCTCAAATCGAATTCAACACCGACATCAAGGATGTTCATGTCATTGAATCTCTTGCTGAGATTTTTTGGGGACGAGTGCAAGTCGCTTGCGGTGGGAGCGATATCTGACTACCTAAGTATGCAATTCTAGCGTTTGCCCTGTGCCGTGAGGAGGGGCCCGCAAATGGGACTTGATTTGACTCAATCTATTTATTGTCGCCGTCTAGCCTTAGAACAAACGACATGACTAAATTCGAATGACTCTATCTTTCCAGACTTCTACTTTGTAACCCTGTCCTGCTGAGAAGATCCACGGATGGCTCTCACACTTTGCCTTTCCGTGTTGTGAAGACGTCGTTGATCAGAAGAAAAAGCTTTTGGAAGCTCGAGATCACCTGTTGAATGTATTCCAAATTCAACCGATTCAAACAAGCTGGAGAGCGTCCCATAGATTTGTTGTCCGACGAGCTTGAAGAGAGGAAAAGTTCCTGCGCGTGAGCCGAGATCCCGTCCAGCATGTAACTGGCCTGCGCGACCAGATTGAGCACCAGCATGCTTTTGATTGCAGAGCCGTCGTCGTTAAGCTGAACTTGATAGACACCTACGCCCGCCACGAATTCATCGTTGTTCATGCTTGACTGCGAGATCTGCTGAAAGTAGTAGGATGTTTGCTGAAAGACGTTCAGGATGAGTACCAGATCCACCGGACCGACTTGGCAGTTGGCACAGTCTAGAGCGGCACAACAGCTCGTGATAACGTCTCCGGTGACCTTGAACATGTTGTCAATTCGGGGCTTGGCTGTCTCCTGCATTCCGCTGTCGAGGCTGTGGATATGAGTTATGAGATCCAGCCGGCATCGGCAGCCAGACTCGAGGTAACTCTGATGAGTCCGGGGCGACACTCGCTGGTACATGCTTTGCTCATCGTCGGTATTGGCGGAGGCCAAAGACTGCATCTGTTGCTATGCCTAATGAGTTTGCTTTTGTTCGACTTCGGGGAGTCAGAGCGAGATTGCGTTCATTTACATCAAGTGAATCATCGGTGAAGACCCAGTTCATCTGCTCCAGTTCGCTATTGAACGCCTCGTGTGGCCACTCGATGTTTTCCGGCATGACCGCATACGGGCCGGGGCCAGTAGCAGTTGTGGCGGTCAAGTCGACACTCTGAGACACGGCTTGGGGAACGTCGACGGCAGTCATCGCTTGCTTCTCGCTAGTAGGGTTCAATGACTTTGTGGTCTGCTGCCCATCACCAGCGACAGAGGACCGACGGCTGGCATTAGCGCGATTGGGCACCGCAGAACTGCTTGAGTTGCCCGCGTAGGAGCATCGGATCTGTTGGCCTTTGCAACGCTCGCATTGCCGTTTTCCGTTGCACTTGACTTTGGCACTGCGACAGGCTATGAAGTACTTAGTTAGAATAAGCTTGGTGAAAACAATCAATGAAAGTGAGATACTTACCCTCACACGCTGTCATCGGCCGCCGCGTAGGGCGTCTGGCCTGCCAGTCGAGGACAAGAGTCCCAGGAATCTTGTTCCTTCTGGAAGTATGAGGCTCTGAACTAGACGCCATGGCTGAATGCTTTGTACAGGTGGGACTGGCTAGGTATTGGATCGTTCTTGGAGCACTGCCGTGGCAAGTTTTGTTTGCAAGTTGTTGACGCAAGGTTTGGGTATTCGTCTGCGAGGCGAGTAGAGGGAGCCCTAGGAGCGCGAAGGATCGATCACGACATCACGATGATTGCGGAATGCCTGCCCGTGGTCGATTACGTAAGGCCCTAGACCGCCCCTACTGCGCACTTGCTACTCTCGGGCCTTCCTGAGAATGCCTTGCAGCAGTAAGAGAACTCGGCCTCTTCCACGGAAATGCCAGCCGTATTGAATCAACCCAGTTACGAACGAAAGCGTCAGCTGGACTTCAGTTTTATGGAATCTAGATGCCAGCTCGAGTTTGGACTGTACTATAGTATACTGGCGTCCAGCAAGCGAGCGAGAGAGCTTCTAGTATTCGTTTGTGAAAGCTCGTAGAAGTGAGATATCAAGGAGCTACTCAGAGAAAAGTGGGTATTCATACCACAGTATCGCGAAAGCTGTGATCCGCCAAGCGTGTCCCGATACAACAGAACGAAGGACTATGCTGCTCTCGGAGGCGACCCGAACAGGCAGGTATCTGATACTACAGCTCCTTCGGGATTTCAAACGTGAATTCCTGCTGTACCGTCACATCCAGACCCACAGGTAGCTTTTCTGGCAATTTCTATAGAATAGGTACATTGCTTATAAATCTCTTATATGATATATCATTTTCAAGTCAGCTATCAGCAAAGCGTAGGACGCTGTGCCAGAAGAATGGCTGCGAAATTTAACCCGAGGGATGTCGGCAAGGCTACGGGAATGCATCAAGAGAGACGGCAAAACACGGACGGGTATCGACTGGGCACTAAGAGGTGGCGGTCAAGCACTGCCTGGAAACTGCATCAAGCTGGACGGCTTCCTTGTCCTACCAGACGTGGGTCAGACCTATCAGATATCAGCCCAGGCTGGATACTCGGCGATCACGATCCCAGCCGGCGTGCACTCCGACACTAAGATGCCCTTCGGGCTGGCTATTATGCAAACGGCCTGGGGCGAGCCAGAGTTGATTAGGTGGGCGAGTGCCATTGAGAACTTGCAACTGACGACGGAAGGGTTTCCGTACATGAGGTCGTTGCCAAAATGGGGGTGGTACTTGATTCGAAATGTCTCCATATACTAAAAAAGCTGTACAGGTCGACCACGGCTTTTCGTCTGTGACCACAGAGCCGCCGTAAGAGTCCGTCACAAATTGGAGATGAATTATGAATCTTGAAATATGGAAGGCAGCCAACAGCTCCTTACTGACGAACATTCATAGGAGGACATATACAATTAGTATTATTTAGGACACATGATGGAAAAGTATGGATGATAGTGCCACCTCTTCAGACCCTGACACCAAATACTTCTGGACACCTTTCAAAGAGACAACTGGACCTCACTCGACTACTTATGCAGGGGAAAGCACTGACACAGCGCCTGAGAGTGTTATTAATTGATTGAAATGTAAATTAAGACATTCTTCGTTCCACCGATCACGGGCAGCCAGCAAAACAGAATCGATGTGATGGCCGGGGTGGCGGGCCGCGAGCGAATGGAAGGCGCGTCAATAGAAGAAACGCGGACCCTCCAGAAACCATTGAAGGCTAAACTTGGGACTTGACTACGTCTCCTGGCGTCATTCACCTCCAAATTTTGAGGGCATGCGCAAAATGCATGATTACATTCTGCTGGCCCCTATATATCTAGACAACCTATGTCCCAGAAAGGTGACATCTACTGATCAAACTCCAAACATCTCACGATCCTGTATCTTCTGTTTCACAGTCCAATACTGATTCCACCAGGGCTTCTCTCCCTTTTTACTCGGCGGCAGCCTCAAATGAATGGTGTGTTTCTCGCCTTTAGCCTCCGCCTTCTTCTTCTGCTCCACGTGGTCTCGGACTTCATAATGGTCAAACATAGCCACAGCTTCAATCATGTACGCTGTCGCCACGCGCTGATCCCTTATGAGGAACAGGTTTTCGGCGTTCTTTGTATCGGCCGCGTTACTGAAGTTGTGAGAGCCTGTGTATACGCGGGCGGTCGGCTTGTTGAAGTCGATCACCACGAACTTGTGGTGCATCCTCGCGCCCGAGCCGCCTGCGGACTCGTTGCCAATTTCCTCGGGGTAAGCAATGGGTGGGTTGCCGTTGTGTCGAACGTCAAGTCCGCCGACGGACTTGTCGGCCAGGCCATAGACCATGATGCCTTTCTGCGCGACCTAGGTACACATGTTCGGTTAGTCATTATATACCAGGAAAGACAATCTGCAGTGTCTATTGGGAGCCTCGGGATTCTCGTGAGAGCTCTCTGCTCTCAATACTTTTTCCAAAAGAATGTTTCACACCTAGGAGCAAGGTGCTCCTGGCAGACGCCCGGGGCCCTTAGAGACATGGTGAAAACAGACAGCAGGGCTCAATAACAGGAGGGGTGGACTTTACCTTCTTCTCGATAGCTTCGCGAATTACCCCTGGGGTCTCATAGAGGAAGGCGAGGGAGTAAAAGAGGCTCGACTCGGCGGCCTTGATATCGAACGCGATGCCATCGAGGGTGCCTTCTTTGGAGCTATGCGGGGAGAATGTCACCTGAGCATCGATGCCCAAGCCAAGATCGTTCCACTGCGCCGACTCAGTCTTATAGAAGCCGTCGGTGTCGTTCGGATGCGTCCAGTAATTATCAAAGGCTGTCTTGAATACATCCACAGGCTGACGCCCTTGGAGTGCCACAAGGTTGTTGTTCTGGACGTAAAGACCACGCCACGAGAAGTTGGTCGACCCTCCAATAGCGATCTGGGTCTTCGCTCCGTCCACAATGAGAACCTTATTGTGCTGCAGACCGCCCATATGCTGGCGCTGAACGTTGTCCTTGCCCGCAGTCTTTTGCAGCATCGCAGCGGCTTTGGACTCAGCATCTTCGACCCCATCATGGGAGTTGGAATCATCGATAATGATCTTTACACGCTTTCCGAGCTTCTGAAGGCGGAGGACAATCTCCGGGTTGTTCAAGTCGTACGCAAGTACGCGAACCTCAGCTGTAGTGTCTTCGATGGCCGCATCGATTGCGCTGAGGATGACCTGACGAGCTTCGAAACCCATCCAAGATAGAGCCTTTTCCTCAAGCTCTGGATCTTTAGGCTTAAACTCGAGACCTTCATCAGCTTTTGCTGGAAGAATACTCCCTACACCGCCGTCGGTTCCGTACTTCCTAAGGAAAGCCTTCGAAGAAACGAAGCCTCGGGTGAACGCAACGTTCATCTTGCCAGGATATGTTTCGGCAATCAGCTCAATCCTGACATCCTGTGCCTCCCCGTAGCTGAGACTATGCTCCGCGTCACCTTCGCCCGTCATGAAGACAGGAGTGATACGATAGCGAAAATGTCCCGGGGTGTCAATGTTGTATGGGAAGTGTATCCACCGAAAGCGTTGGATCGGCGACAGACGACTCGAATGAGCATCGGGACCCGAGGGGGCGGCCTCGCCAGGGAATGTGCAATAGTTTGGAATTGGCCACCCTGTATTTTTCTCAGTCAACCATTTCCACATTGGCAATACGTGACA
The DNA here is from genome assembly GCA_003012965.1 of Juglanconis oblonga. Classification (NCBI taxonomy): domain Eukaryota; kingdom Fungi; phylum Ascomycota; class Sordariomycetes; order Diaporthales; family Juglanconidaceae; genus Juglanconis; species Juglanconis oblonga. The sequence continues at coordinate 52,790 of MUZH01004363.1, read as the reverse complement.
CGTCTCAGGAGCAACTTCGTGAATGGAACGCTCAAAGGAGCCCATATATTGTGTCGCAACTAGGCGAGAACCGCAAGAAAAATAGATTACAATGAGAGAGGCACTGACACTTCTTTGACTGAGGCTCGGAATACTCGATGACGAATCCGACGAAATCATCAGGAGGTGTGCCATTCTTCCAGTTCATAGCCAGCATGACCATGCCCTCTCCGCGGTATGCTGCGAATGTGAAGGGTGCTTTATCGTTCTGGCCTTTGACAAGGAACTCAGGAGGTTTCTTGTTGCAAGCCGTTGTAAGGCGATGCTTGGGTGACAGTCCAGGGTTGCTGGTCTTGTGCTGTTCGGAGCTCCCAGCGGAACTTGTTGCGGGTCGCTTTTTGGATTTTCTTGATGGTGTGGGCTTTCCGCTCGTCGGCTCATCATCTGCGCTGTCCTCATATGGGCTGTCCTCATATGGGCTTTCCTCACCTTCCGGTTCCTCATCTTCCAGTTCTTCACCTGCCGGTCTCCACGTGTCATCGTCCTGGTGCTTAGGGCGGCCCACAGGCTTCTTGCGAGTAGTGGATTTCTTGGGAGGAGTCTGCTTCTTGGGCCTCTTATCTGCCAGATGCGCCTCTTCCATTAGCTGATCATTTACCATCTCCTGAACCTCAAGCTCCTCCTCCTCAAGGTCCTCATCTGTAGGCTTCCAAGTATCATCCTCTTGACGCTTCGATCGGTGGTTTGTGGCCTTCCTTTGATGAGCACTAGGAGACGCCCTTGATGAAGCAGGCTTTTCAACCTTTGGTTCCTCATCTAAAATCTCATCGAGGATCTCGTCATCGTACTCTGCAAGAGCATCCTCCTTCGACGGCCTCCAGGTCTCGTCATCCTCTGCTGTCCGACTTCCTCTTGCCATGACGGTGAGCTTTCAATGTGATAAGTAATGAGCAATAAAAGTCGAAGAGCTAGATCTAAATCGCACCTATCGCACTAGGTACCGTTGTTGAGATGCTCGACAAATGCGACGTGGCCGGGAAGCCTTGAAAGCATCTGCGTTGGAAGATAGAAAACTCTTTATACGAAGTACCAGTCGAGCATATCCCTTGGAAGAGCAGACAACACGTCACAAACTCCACTCCGTGACAGTTAAAACGCTGATCCACTCAGGGTCACCAGGGCCTCCACAAGCCCCTACTCATGGCTGGCACGGGCCTCGTTGCGCTCGTGCACGCCCGGCACGCCGCAAGAATTGTGGATTTCTTTTAGTATGACGTTCAGACGGACCTGTTGTTATGAGCCAACGCATTGCCAGGCTGATGATGTTCCTGATGATGTTCCTGACCAGATCTTGTTTCCATCAGTCTGGAATGTTATATGCGCAGCGGTTCCGAGGACGGAGAAAGGCGGAGCAATCCACTTGAAGTTTCGAGCAGCACGGTGAGACAGGAAACTAAACTTAAAACCTAGATAAGACTCCTTTATTATACCTAGTCACTTGATAGTATCATAGATATCTAAGTATAACGTTCTAAAAGAAAACATTACTGCTTAGAGAAGTTTAGTTATATTAAAATAGTCTATATATCTTATTATTTAAGTATAAGTAAGCTAGCTTTAATTTCTTCTTCCATTGTTCACTACGAGCTCTTTTAATAGTATCTTAAAGGTCTTAATGAATTCATTCAGCATCTCTTTATTACTTCTCACTCTATATAATAGATTATTTTTCTTCTTTCTTAGATAATAGTAGCAGTATAAGCATTTCACTATATAAGAAGTTATCCTTGCTTAATAGAGAATTGTAATTAACTACAAGCATTATATAAGCGCGTATTACATAGTAAATAAAATACTGCATCTACTTAGATAACAACAACTTGCCTATTATAAAGAGATTATTATAGAGCTATACTTGTCCTATGCTAATTTGAGTTATATTCATCTTAAGAAACTTTAGCTATTAGCTTAGCTTAGTGCTAGTGCTATAGTATATAGCTGCACTACTTCCATGTTTTAATTGCTGGGAGGTGATAGGCTGATGAGTCGGGTAAGAGTAAGCTGAGACATCACTATGTGACCCTAGGTACCATATCTGATCATTGGCCTATTATCCTTCGCCAAAGCCCCTTCCTCAACGCCCCTATCGTATGCTTAGTCCTCTCAACAGCTCCCTGGTTCTTAATCGCAAACCGGTGAAGAAACCTGATGCAATCTCCCATTGCTAGATAATCCTTCTTGACCTTGAAGTGGATGTAAGTTGCTGACCGGCTTGCTGTAGCTTGCTTGGCGGAAGTTCCCAAATTCGACTAATATATATATACCATGTTCCCTGCATTGCAACTGAAACGTAGGAGCCACTAGTAATGACCAGCTATAACGACTATTACTTTTGATCTCGGTCATCGGCTAATGACAACATTTCGAAACCCCTCAAATAAAAAGCGACTCTAGATTTGTCGTGGAAGGCGAGAATCCACTCCTGACAGCAACCATGGCCGAGATCACCACACCCCTACTAGAGCCCTGTGCCTACACGCAGTTCGCCTGCATCGGCACCGGCTTCTCAGGCATCGGCCTCGGCGCCACGCTCAAGCGTTGGTACAATATTGGTGACATTCAGTTCTTCGAGCGCAACCCCTCACTTGGTGGTACTTGGCTCGTGAACCGCTATCCGGGTTGCGCGTGTGACATTCCTACCGCCCTGTACAGTTTCTCATTCGAGTCCAACCCGGACTGGTCACGGATCCTACCGCCGTCAACCGAGCTGTGGGAGTATCTGAACAGAGTCGCGGGGAAGTATGACCTGCACCGGCACATGGCGTTTGGAGTCGAGGTGAGGAGGGCGGAGTGGTTCGAGACAAAGGCACGGTGGAGGTTGACGGTGGTAAGATTGGAGGATGGCAAGGAATTTTTCCATGAGTGCCAATTCCTGTTTGGCGCGACCGGGCAGATCGTCCGGGCCAGGGAACTGGACGTCCCTGGCGTCGCAAAATTCAGCGGGCCGGTCTTCCACAGCTCGCAATGGCGACAAGACATCGACCTGACCGGAAAGAGGGTAGTGGTCTTTGGAAACGGCTGCACCGGGGCTCAGTTGGTGGCCGCCATCGTGGATAAAACGAGCCACCTGACGCATATCGCGCGAACCAAGCACTGGTTTGTACCGGCCATCGACGCATACATCGACGACCACACGCGGGCGTTATTCAGGATACCTGGCATTGCTGCGCTGTCGCGCTTCCTCGTGTTTATGTTTGCCGAGGACCAGCTGCGGGCCTTCTATCAAAACTGGGATTCGAAGCGGTACAGGAGGAATATGACGAAAATGGCTGAGAAGTACATTCGGAGTACAGCACCGGAGAAGTATCATGACATTCTGATCCCTGACTTTGAAGTGGGCTGTAAGAGGAGGATCTTCGACCCAGGATATCTAAAGGCATTGCACGCCGAGAACCTCGAGCTGACGAACAATCCTGTAGAAGAGATTGTTCCCGAGGGAGTGTTGATGGCAGACGGAAGGTTAATAAAGGCCGATGTTATCGTAGCGTGCAACGGCTTCAAAATGGACGATTTCCTGTCCCCGATGGAAGTCATTGGGGTCGGAGGGGAGACAGTGAAGCAACATTGGGCAAAATTTGGTGGTGGCCCGGAGGCGTACAACTGTTCCGTTATGAGCGGGTTCCCGAACTTCTTCGCAATACTGGGTAAGAAAAAGCTCTCTTCGAGCAAGCGAGAGACCAGCTGGCCATATCCAGGACAGAGCAAAGGCTGACGCGTAATCACTACTACCAGGACCCAACACCTTGACTGGCCACACCTCAGCCGTGATCGCTTCGGAAAACTCCATCAACTATGCCCTGAGGATCATAAAACCACTTCTCGATGGCAACGGCACTACAGCAGAGGTATCACTGGACGCAGAGCGAAATTACGTAGACCGGATACAGGATGCCCTGTCCAAGACCGTCCTCGCCACAGGGTGTGGAAGCTGGTACGTCTCAAAACTGGATAATGGCCGAGAATGGAACGCGACAGTCTATCCTTGGACGCAAGCGCACTACTGGTATCGGTGCTTGTTCCCTGTGTGGAAAGACTGGCAGCTCAGGGTAAGCACGCTCGTCGACTGTTCCTGTACAGAACATCTCAGCTGACAAATGTCATCAGGGGCCAACTCAGAAACGTCGTAAATCAGTTTTGGGAAAACTTGTGCTGTCACTGGGCCTGACGGGGACCTTGGCATGGCTCTTGTTGTCAGCTTTCCAGAATCGCACTGTCAGTCTAGAGTCTCTATCACGGCAGTTTAATCGGTACCTGAGTCTTATCCGGGGATATGTCACTAGGCTGAAGCCAGTATGAGTATCGAGGTATAGACTTCTGGTACAAGATCCTGCTTGCTCAACCATAAGTGGCAGGCGACTGGAAGTGGGCCAGCTGTGATAGAGGTGTAAACACTATAGAGGAGGACGCGAACTGTGGCAAACCAAACATGCAGAAGTTCAGAAATCTATGCAGCAAACTGTGCCTGCGAATATATTTAAAATTTATCCAGTTATCACTGAATTCCAGTGTGGGTAACTCAACTGTTATCACTCACCTAGATCAGAGAGAGTTCAAGTCCTCATAGACGTCCCTGGACACCGGTGGTCGTTGAATAAATGCATAACAAGGCCTTCACTTCATAAATTGTCCATGATGCCACAGTCAAAATGTTCGAAGATCCTGTAATTTGTCTGTGTGTCCAGGGCTGCCCAAAGTGGCAATTGACACAAATAGGGCTGAATTGGGACTATGTACAGGCCCTCCCTCACAACACACCAAGTGCTATATATATGAGACTACAATGCCTTCCATTATTTTGCCAAACCACTATTATCAGAGATACATTGAGAAAAGTAGAAAATAGCTGGCAATTATCCCTCGCTACGCAGTGATGACCATGGATGTCACTCCCATAGGTATGGCACAAGGCAGCAATGCTTTGACTCGCACCCGATATATATAGCATTGTGCCCTCTGTCCAAGAATAACAGTGCTACTCCTCTTTCCTAGAAGATGCGGCCCGCCCAGTCAGCTTGCTGTCCATACACTTCCTGCGAAGGTAGTGGGAGCTAAGGATGGAGAAGTGAATCCACAGCAATATTTTACTGCTTTTTGTGCTTGACAATATGATACCGCCCAGCGCGGGTCTACCTATGCCTTGTCCATTAAGATATGACGAGGAGCGAGACAGGGGAGAACATTAAGGCTTCTGAGAACTACATCATGATCGATCCGACAAAAAATGTGCTTTAGTCGAGTGTCCTACAGTTGCCCTAGGATAGGGTCTTGTACTTCGCACTAAGCAGAGCAGGCTCCGGACTTGATGCAGGTGCTTGTAGGTTCAAGATATGGGAGATCTGGCCACTCGCCTAGTCTTGCATTCGCTTTAGAGATACCCATTCTCAGCGCCAGAAATATCCATACTATTTGTAAACGAAGCTAAGCCAACTGCTCCACACAAGACGGTACTGGGATGCCCTCTTCCTTCCTGTTCAGCTCACTGGAGTCCAAAACGTCGTTAATGTCTCATTGAACCCCTAATGATCCATGAAATGAGTTGCTAACCGTCAACTATGCAAAACCCTCCACACCAATGCTAAATGACGAAATAAGACAGTCTGCGATGCCTGAGGTCAAGCTGGAGATGTCGCCCCCCCCCCCCTTACACGAGACAAACATCTTGCAGAGACAGGATCTTGTGTCGACGTGTTGACTCAGGCTCCTGTACGCAGCAGGCAGAACCTTGGAAATAAATAATTCCCACTGCATTATTGCATCACTCCAGCTTGTATGCAGTCACAAAGAAGCAGCACCCACAGCTACATTGGCAGGAGCAGTCATCTAGGAAAATGCTGTCTTCATGTCAACACATTAAGTGATGAGCACAATGGAGAAGAAAAATCCGTCGTTAATCTTTAGCTGAGTATGCCATCCTTAGCGCAGGTCCCATGCTGATCTTCTCTGTATCATTTCACTGACCAGATACCCGAAGGCCAGGAGAGAAAGGATGACAACAAGCAAACTGACGAGAACTGGGTCCGGCCATATATACTACTTTGGATGCATGGACCACCTGCTGGCCGCCTTCTGTTCTTGGTTTAGTGTAGCTTGTGGTGCAGGGGTCGGGAGGCGGCAGAATCAAAATTTCCCGGAACATTGCTTGTATCTGGAAGCAGCTTCAACACCCAAACCAACGTCACACTCCACGATCCAATTATTTGTCAAGGGGAAAACTGTCAAAATGTCTTTCAAGCCGGCCAAGAAGCGCGATGGCGCCTCATCGAAGAAGATCACCGACTCCCGCTTCGCCAGCTTCGAGACTGACCCCCGCTATGCCCTCCCCTCCAAGCGCAAATCCAAAACCACCATCGACAAGCGCTTCGCGCGCATGCTGAAGGACGATGACTTCACCGCGACAGCCAAGGTGGACCGATACGGCCGCAAGATCAAGTCAGACTCGAAGAAGAAGGCGCTGCAAAGACTGTACCAGGAAGAGGAGGAAGAGGATAAGGAGGAGGGGGCCGACGATGTAGAGGTGGAGCACGACGACATTGTCCAGCGCGAGCTGGAAAAGGCCAAGAAGAGATACGATCCCGCAAGAGGAGGCGGCTTTTCGTCGTCTGAAGATGACTCAGACTCAGACTCAGACTCTGAAGATGAAGAGGAGGTCGACAATGCGCCCGACATGCAGAAGTACCAGACCGAACAGGCGGACGTCGAGACTGGAGAGGTCACAAATCGCATAGCCGTTGTCAATCTCGACTGGGATCACATGAAATCCGTCGACCTGATGGCACTGTTCAAGAGCTTTGTTCCGGTTGGTGGGCGCATAGAAAAGATCTCTATCTATCCATCGGAGTTTGGAAAGGAACGAATGCAGCGAGAGGAGCTCGAGGGGCCACCAAAAGAGATCTTCAAGAAGACGCAGACCGACGAAGATTCAGAACATGACAGCCAGGGTTCAGAGGATGAGGATGGTGATGCGGAGGACAGTGACGAGGAGGCCAAGAAGGATCTGCTGAAGGAGGGCAATGATGAGGATTTCGACAGCGATGCACTACGAACATACCAACTCGACAGGCTACGGTACTACTACGCTGTCATGATCTGCTCGGACAAGAACACGGCGCACAAGATCTACGAAGCAACGGACGGAAACGAGTACCTATCATCTTCGAACTTCCTCGACCTGCGATTCGTGCCGGACGACGTCACCTTCGACGATGAACCACGAGATGAATGCGAAACTGTACCCGACAATTATAGGCCCGTTGAGTTTGTCACCGATGCACTACAACACTCCAAGGTCAAGCTGACCTGGGATATGCACCCAGAGGAGGCCACACGCAAGGAGACCATGAAGAATGCTTTCAGCGGCAGCAGGGACGGCATTGCAGAGAATGACCTCAAGGCATACCTGGCTAGCGATAGCGAGGATGATGACGATGACGACGGGACATTCGTGGAGGATGTTACAGAGGCGCCGAAGCTGAGCAAGAAAGAGCTTGCTCGCAAGAAGCTGCGGGAGGCGCTTGGACTGAAGGACGAGCCGGAGGGCAAGCCATCCAAGTCAGGCGCCGTGGGCGATATGCAGATCACCTTCGCCCCTGCGCTGACCGAGGCGCCAAAGAAGAATCCCGAAGACGAGACCACCGCAGAAAAGTACATTCGTAAGGAGCGCGAGAGGAAAGCGAAGAAAAAGGAGGATGCCCTGATGAGGAGGCAAGGTGGCAAGCCAGATGCTGAGGAGGCACAAGAGGAGGATCTTGGTTTCGACGACCCCTTCTTCACGACAGAGGAACCGAAGAGGGTTAACAAGTCGGTCGTGCGCAAGGAAGACCGGCTCAAGAAACGCGAAGCGAGAGAGGCCGAGGAGGAAAAGAATAAGGAGGAGAGAGCCCGGCTGCAGCTACTCATGGCGGACAATCACGACGAGGAGGACGGCCATTTAGCTCACTTCGACATGAACGAGATCCTGAAGGCCGAGAAGAATAAGAAGAAGAAGAAGGGGAAGAAGAGCAAGAAGGACGCGGAGGCTGCTTCCGGCCTGCAGGAAGAGTTCAAGATGGATGTGGATGACGATCGGTTCAAGGCTGTCTTTGACGACCACGAGTTCGCTATTGATCCGTCTAATCCTAAGTTCAAGGCGACTTCGGGTATGAAGAAGTTGCTGGAGGAGGGTCGGAAGAAGCGGAAGCACGGGGCCGAGGATGGCGGTGAAGAGCGTCGGGAGAAGAAGTCCAAGAAGGCCCAAGCTGCTGGTGGTGGGACAGATGACTTGAGCAAGTTGGTCAGCTCCATCCAGAAGAAGTCTGGTGGTAAGAAATAGGCAGAATGTGGTCTCGAGGCATACCCTGAAATATTGAGACACCCAAAAAATTAATTCAGAGATATTACAAATTCTCTACTCTCGCGTGCCTCAACCGTGACACTGCCCTACAATTCCCGCCACTGACCCAGCGGAAGTCGTTTGCTTTAGCTCGCCGCTAGTGCGTGAAACCACGTCTCTCACCCGGTCCCCAGGAACATGCTATATAAACCACAAAAGCGCATCTATCCCAACCAAGACGCAGTTTCCCAGTGGCATAAGCCACCGCACATAGCCAACAGCCAGCAGCCAGCAGTGATCAATCAAATGAACCGACGAACCCGCGCAGTGTGCTCGGGCTCGAGCCTGATCCTAACCAGCAATTTTGCGATATCCATACTTGCACAGAGCAGACACCAGTATGCTAGTTTGGACAGCCCAGCAGCTTAGGGAGTCACATGAGAGACGCGACCTCCTGCTGCAAAACTAGAACCCGGTTCCGAGACAGAGTATTAGTGGGAGTTTGTAAAATGGGACGGTAGAAGGCCACATGGCACCGTGCCGCTGTTGATCGAGAAACAGCGAGACTAGACACCATCCAGAAACGACCCGAACAACCTTGGGGATAGATAGCACTCCTGAATTTCCACTGACCTCCCCCCCCGCCTTTTCCCCCTCTTGTTTTTCTTGCTTTCCTTCTACTTTTGGTTACAGTCTCTACTGCAGTGGTCCAACTTTTTCTCAGCACCAGTTCATCTGTTTTATGTGTCTCTAATTCTAAAAATAGATTAAATCTTTACCGCGTCTCGCGAGGCAGATCTTCTTTTTCCTGTTGGCTGCAGGAGGCCGACCTGGCACCCGACCGCCCCACCATCACAGAACACAGCCCGACAACTCCTCAACAGCCCACACTCTCCAACGCCGAGTCTCCGATGTTTGTGTTCAACACAGCTTCATCCATAAACTTGCCGTACCGTTTACCGCGATCCCATTCCTCCGTTTCCCTCGACACATACATCGACCCTCCATCATGAACAGCATGAGGAACAAAGCTCTCGCTGGCGTCACCATGGCCAAGGATGCCGTCAGCCCTGTAAAGCCTTCGTGCGGGCTTGGTAACTGTGGGTGGGAAGGCCAAAGATCTGGCTGAGGCGGCGCCTGGTGCTGCTGGACAGGTAAGATACACATCTTGGTTACCTGCAGTGGACAAGAACTGACCATTGGGCCCAGGCTGCTGGCTGGGCTGCCGCCAACCCGGGAACCGCAGTGTGCAGCGTCGTCGTCGTCACAGGAGCTGTACTTGTCGCTGCTCCCATGGCGGCCGCTGGTCCTGCTCTGGCTCTTGGTGGTTTTGGTGCTACGGGTCCTATTGCCGGTAAGTCAAGCAGTCTCCCGCATTTTCGTATGACGATGCCAATGATACCTTGTGCTTCCGTCTAGGCTCAGTTGCGGCTGCTTCCCAGGCTGCCGTTGGCAATGTAGCAGCTGGTGGATTATTCGCCACTTTTCAGAGCGCTGCTATGGGAGGGTATGGTGTTGCTGCTGTCGCGGCTGCTGTGCAGGGTGTTGGAGCTGCCATGATCGGGACAGCTGGAGGTGCTGTGGCTTGGATGAGGTCCAAACTATAGCAAAAGGAGGCATTTCTGATCTTCTAGACTTCTTCAACACATGCTGCACCCTTGGTCTTTACTGAGAAAAAATGAATGATTTGTTTGCATCCTGATGGTAACAAGATCTACCTGCATGATGTGCATACGAGAAGCATTTAAGCGAGACCACTTAGGGAGCTCCCTTTCGCAAAACAAAAAGGCCGGCAACAGGTGCCTGTCTGCTGTACTACCTGGTCTGTCAGCAAGTGCACTTCCACTCACCAGTTAAAGAGCCCCATGCCCGCTCTTCTGCAGGTTGCCATTTTCCCACCCCGCTTTCTAAGCCTTCCAAACCTTTGTGCAGCAACCCACCCCGTTTTACAATCAACACCGCCGTGAAGGTCAACAAAAAACACCGTCCTGGAGGTCTGAGTAGGCCTGAGCCAGCACCGTCTCATCTTCGCCATGGATACCTTCTTCAAAGACGTCAGGGGCGCAGCCAAGGCGGCCTACCAGGAAGCGAAGAAACCCGAGAACCCCTTCTTCAAAGACGTCAGGGGCGCAGCCAAGGCGGCCTACCAGGAAGCGAAGAAACCCGAGAACCTGAAGATTGCGAGAGACTTCGTCGCGGACAGGGGCAACAAAGTAGCTGGTCAAGTGAGACGCCATCCACAAGCGGCCATCTTTCAAGTGTCTAATCTTTTCCTCTCGCACATCTAGGCCGCTGATTGGTATGTAAAAGACGTTGCGCCGCACGTGCAAAAGGCCATGGATATCGTTGAGGAGAAGGGCAAGGAGGCCATCGAGGCCGCGCCTGTCGTCGCCGGGCAGGTGGGCACATTTATGGCTGAGAGGGGTGCCGAGGCTGCGGAGGCAGCTCCGGGTGCAGCCCGGCAGGTAAGATGCCTTGATATTTGACACTGCTATTATATATCACTACGTGAAGCTGATGCCGCCATAACCAGGTTGCGCAGTGGAGTGCTGAGAATCCCGGCAAAGCTGCCTGTATCATCGTCGGTGGTGCCTTGGTAGTGGCTCCCAAGGCCGCCGTGATTCCCGTTCTGGGTCTTTCTGGCCTGACAAGTTCTGGTCCAGTCTCTGGTACGTACCGTCAGCTCCGTGTCATAATTTCCTCCACGTTGCTGACTGGGCTTTCCCAATTACGAAGGGGGCCTATTCGCTGGAGCTCAGACCGCTGGCCTTGTCACAGCTGGTAGCGCTCTCACTGTGGTCCAGAGTGCGGCTATGGGCGGAGCAGGCGCTGCTGCCGTGCAGGCTGGTGGTCTCGCCCTGCTTGGAGGTGCTGGCGGACTGGCATTATGGGAGAAGTGGAAGGAGGCTGAAGAGCAGAAGAAGTCAGAGGATTCTGTGAAAGAGCATAAGTTGTAGAGGATATTGTAGCGTGAAACTGACACCACTGGGATCTTACAAGGTCACAGATGCAGTAACAGAGATAATAATCACGCGGTCTTCTTCCCGAATTCATGATTGTCTTTTTCGATACAAGACATTTTAGGCCTTCACGGTCTTCAGAACATGACTTTCTGGGGTCGGGGAACATGCAAAGTGTCGTCAAAAATCAAAAAGGCCGTGATGCCGGACTGCAATATACATGAGGATCGAGGACCAACTCAATCTGTCGCTCCAGTGCCCACGGACAGTTGATATGGATCTCTCGAAATGTCACCGACATCATGGTTCAGTTCGCAGTCTTTTCTTCTTCTTCATGTTCCACTCCTGTCGTCGTCAAATCTCAACTCCTAAGTAGAGGCACAAATCTGGTCATTGGGTTTTGTCAGGCGGCCAAAAAAGAGAAGGAGAGACCATATTAGGCCTAACCCAGTGTGTTCACTCCCGGGCAGTGTGATTGACAGCATTCTCATCTTTACTCGACTCCTGTGGGCTGAATATATTTTGGTAGTGGACAGTCACGAACGTTGAGACTCCGACCGGAAACCAATTTCGTAACCCCATCCACGCCATCGTTTAATCAATTACTTGTATACACATAGGGATCGACACAAAATAGGACGTAATTAGGCTTGAATGTACTGAATCTGGAAGAGAGCCGAAAGCAGGTAGAACTGCACCAATCTGGACCATAGCATTGATTGACCAGCTTGTCGAAGTTTGGGATGTATATACTAGGAGAAGCCGACAATCCGTACTAAAATCTTCGGCTGCTCGGTAATCGTCTGACAATTCAGGTACGAGGCAAGCTCGTTTTCGGGCAACATCTCGTTTTCGGGCAACATTGTTATTGCTCTCCATATCAATGCCCTAGATCAACATGATGAAGACGAAGGATCTTGAGGCGCTTGGGTATACTCAATTGCATAGTTGTCTTCTCATCTGGCCCTTTTGGCATGTTTCTACACACATTCAATTTCAAACCCATGAGTGAGCACCTCAGTCTCGGTTCATTATATAAGATCTTGCAATAATTCTTGGCCACCTACCTCTAGCCTTTAGATCAAGAGTGGGAAGTAATATCAACACAATAAGATCAGCCCCAGAGAGTCTATACGTGTCCATCTCATCTAGGAGTTCAGCAGAAGACCGTAAACAGCAAGCGAACCTAGATAGCTTCTCTTAAAGACTCCAACACCCTAGGCCTAACACACGCCACAAGCATAAGAGCAGTCGTAAAGAGACACCTGACGACCAGGGAAGGAAGCCCAACCCAACCACTTACCCAGTCCAGACCCGCGTTGAACGAGGAAGCCAGCAGGGGCCTTAAAATAAGGGCCCCGATGCTCTCTAAGAAGGCTATCGTCATGAACATCATGGCCACATTCGCCGCCCCGGCCTAGTAGTTTTTTTTAAGTTGTTAATATAACTATAAAAACTGTAACAGTTTTCTTCAGACAATAGAGAATTCTTAAAAGCCTAGCGCCTAAATTTATATAGTGCTGTAAATAGTAAGAGAGCAAAATAATAGCTAAACCTTAGACTAGAGTAGATAGATAATATTAAGATTATAAGAGCTTTATAAGCTAGTTAATGCTAGCTTATAATGCTATTAAAGTCTAGATATTATTAATACAGCTAGTCTAAGACTGGCATTAATGCTAATATATAGCATATAAATATGATAAGAGGCTATTTTCCATCAATTTTAGCGCTATAGGGCACAGTAGTGACTGTTATCCTATAGAGGCGAAGGCAATGCGCTTGCTATTAATGCAGAGCAGCATAGGCAAACTATGGATAAACCAGTCTCTGTTAATGCTAATAAAGGAATATAAAGACTAATATTACATTGGTATAGATGTTTCCTATTAGCTATACTGTCTGGCAAGAGCACTAGGTTTCATACTACTTGGAAGGTCACATGTTATAGAATTGGGCTTGAAGCTAATGTGTACTTCGTATGTTCTTCGTAAGGCACTGTATCCGAAACGGTTCAATACGTCGTTGTTAGACGAGGAAGGGACTGTAAATTACGCTATGTGGATCCACACTGGTGAGTAGTTGCAGTTGCTCCTGCTAAGTCCTCGAACATGAATAACCCTAAAACTCTCCCGAGATCATTGTCTCAACTCCATTCGCCAGTCACTACATTGCTCATCCGACATCAATATACGTTGCGACCTGATGGGACAAGGTGAAAATCCTGCAGCCATTGCTTAGCACTGTCCACAGGTGTCGTAACCACACCAAGATTCGCGAATGGGCCATTGAACATTCCGCCTACTTTACCAATAGAATCAGACGAAGCCGCGTAGAAAACGGAAATGTGGTGGATCACTCATATTTGCCCAATCCACAGGCCGAAGAAAATATTCCTGAGCACATACTGCACCCCCCTTGGTTCAATCACACCGTGGATGATCTATAGCTCCACGGAGACGACCTCGGGTTGGATTGTCTTTCGAAGTGGCGTGTGTGGAGTTTACCATGCTTTTGAACACGCAATAGGTTGGCAACGATTAGGTTCAGATGGAACACATAGGTACCTAAATACGAGTGTGCAAGTGTAGTATGAGGTTACTAAAACAGTGTGTTGTTGGATGAATGTTCGACGGCAGGTGGAGCAATGAGAAGACCGGATGAGGTGAGGTCCAAATTGGTGGGGACTGCTGACTAAGATGAGGTAAGACATCCTAGCCAGAGCATCGTCACCTGTGGGTCCTTTCGTGGCCGTCTGCAGCCACCTGGCAGCCTCAGTCAATCAGTCAAAACCAGGCATGAAGGGAATGACATCACCCAGCAGGGCCTGTACGAGCCACCAGCCGGGCAGCACCTGGGGCGGGCACTCGGGCACCCGGGCTACCGGCCTGTTGATTCCTCCCACGGGTTAATGCGACGCCCAGCCCAAGATCTCTCAAAATGTCCTTGAGAGTCCGCTGAAGGAAGTTCTCTTCGGATTATTTTCCCACTGTTGAACTCAACAGCGAGCAGGTGGTTTCCGCCGTCTCTGGACCAGATTCGTCCGTCCTTGAATTTCCCGCCGTGCTAGTTGCTTGTCATGGCTTCGGAGAATCCGTACTTATACAATGCCACTCACCGCACGCCCGACTTGGCAACGGGGAACGCTCCACAGCCTCCGGCCTCTGCTCCTGCTCCTGCTCCTGCTCCCACAACGCCCTCGCGGGAACAGCCTCCTGTGCTCTCGAGACCTCGACTGGCTTTCAATGGCGGCAACACAGCAAACCGACAGCAGTCGTCCATCGGCTTGCGAAGGCTACGCGCTCCCCCATCCCGAGCGGGCATGACCCCCGTGGCCAATGACTTTGAGCAAAGTAACCCGCAGCCTCAGCGTATCCCACAGGGACAAGTCGGCCAGGCCACAGACGGGCGCAGGCGGTCAAGCTCAGAACCGCAACGACCCACCTGGGTCCCGGAAGCATCCCATGGGCACCCGACTTTGAAACCCTTGCCATCTGTTCCCGAGCTATCGGCCAGCAGGACCAGCAGGAGAGGAAGTGTATCGGACCGGGGGGGCTCGTGGCTACGGCGGTTTCCATCAAAGCAGCTGCAACCACAGCAGCAGACGCAGCAGCAACAAACTGCAGCACAAGAGGCCGAATACGATTCAAGCATCGTCGACCTCCTTGATGTCGTGGATCCGGAGGTCTCCACCCTGACATCGATCACAAACCTTCAGAATTCTTTGTTCGTCCCCAGCCTGGGACGGTTCGTGAACCGACGACCTACCTACGACCTTTCGTGGGCACCACAAGCACGTGGACCGTCTGTGCCCGGAGCTTATCCAGAGTCCCTCGAACACATCTCGGAGGAGCAAAGGCAACCAGGTCAAGGTGACCGAAGGCCGTCTGCAGGCCGCACTTACAGTATCACCTCCAACGTCCACAGTACACACTATGCTGCTCTTCCTCATGGTACGACTCTGGAAGGTTGGAGCCAGGAAGACGTCGAGAGATTGGACGACCACGTCCGTCACATGCTACACTCGCGTCGGTCCAAGTTCAAACGAGGCCTGAAGGGCTTTGGGCGTTACGTCCGTCGCCCGCTCGGCTTTCTAGTCACCCTCTACGCCACTCTCATCACGCTCTTTGGACTCGCCTGGGTCCTGTTCCTCATCGGTTGGATCGAGGTTGGTGCGAAGCAGAGCTATCTAATCAACATCATCGACTACACCCTAGTCGCTCTGTTCGCCATCGTCGGTGATGGCCTCGCACCATTCCGGGCAGTGGACACCTACCACATGATCTACATCGCCCACTATCGTGAGAACACCTTTTCCCGGAAACCGCATCATCAGAACGCTAACAAATCGTAGATCGCGTGAGCTGGAAACTCCGACAGAAGCTTCTCCTCCCTGATCTGCGCGACCACAACGATCTGCCAAGAGACGCCGTCCTGCCTGAGATCGACCTCGAAGCCGCGCGCGACACCGCCAGCATTCCCTCCCTCGACGTGGGCGAGGAGTTCTCCGTCCTGAGTCCCCAGCAGCAAGAGAAACTCATGCATCACCAAGCCAAATACGCCAAATCACATACCTTCTACCGGCCCCACGAGACAGAGACCCACTTCGCCTTTCCCATCAAACTCATGGTCCTCATCACCGTACTCCTCGACCTCCACAGCTGCCTGCAGATCTCGCTCGGCTCGTGCACGTGGGGCATCCCCCCGACGCAGCGGCCCTTCGCCCTGACCACGGTCATCCTATGCTTCTCCATCACGTGCAACGCAAGCGCGGGCTTGGTCATCTGGATCGGCGACCGGCGCACGCGGAAGAAGGACGTCATCGAGAAGATGTCCAGGCAGGAGCTGACGGAGGAGGCGATGCAGAAGGTGAAGAGGGAGCATGAGAAGGAGGCAGAGAGGGAGGCGGCGGAGAGAGAGGAGACGGAAGGGGGGAGGAAGAGTGCGTCGCTGCCAAGGCTGAGTTTCGACAAATTTACGGGCGTTGCTGGTGCGAAGAAGGGCGAGAGTTCGTTGCAGAGGGAGAAGAATAGGCTAAGGGAGGAGCCGGAGTCTGGCGAGTCTTCATAGATCAGATGGATAATGTTTCTTGTGGCATGCATGGTGTTGTTCCTTTCATTGGAAATAGAGTAAAGATACCCCCTTAGAATGTCGTTTAATATCCTGGGATTCTGGACGGGAGGCAAGATCTTGTTCTTAAGACAGACTCTCTCCTATCCGCACATTAGATAGCTTGCTTACTTTGTCATCATTTACTGGCAACGCATCACCCTGTCACCTGGGACTTTGCCAACAACAGTTTCTTCGAGTCAAAGTCCCATACTGCCCGCTCTGCAGGTCGTTGTACAGCTCAAAAACCCAAAGACATTGCCCGCGCTGATTTCGTCCATATCGTACACTCCTCCACCTCATATCCACCAAACAGCCACAGACGGGTGTCAATTACGAACCAAGTACTAGCAGGCTTCCAGCTGGCTCCGCTACCGAACTCCAACTGCCTCCAGCTCCCCAGCCGCCTCCATCTCCGTTTTCGCCAGAACCACTGCCCATTTGTAGTCTTCGGTACAGACAACATCCTGTGGTGCATCCTTGGCACTGGAAGCAACGTCCTCCAGCGGGGGAACACGCGGAGTGGTGGCACCATAGATATCGTCGTTGTCTAGCGGCACCACGTGGTCTCCATCACCCACAGCAGCAGCCTCGCCCGCGCCAGCCCCGGGAGGACGAATAGAAGGCGGGCAGACCCTGCGCCTTTGGCTGGCTGGCCGGTTAATGGTTAATGCAGGTCAAGCCAAGCCAAAACTGAGCCCTTGCCGTTCAAGTTAAAGCAAGATCACTTGACTTGTTCGGTTTGTAGCCAACCTCGGAGCGTTGCCACGGTGCGAGTGCTCAGTTGCTCGTATGAGACCGACTCGCTCAAGATGATATTCATTGCGTGACGCCACAAGTTCTCGTAGAGTCGCCGAGTCTCATTTCCACGAAGTTATCGGTGCACTCAACAATGACACGGACGTGTCATCAGAGCTTGATTTTTTTGCTTTGTGACCTTGTATACGGCGCGCCAGACTGGACCGCGCCCGCCCAGCTGAAGCCAAAAGTAGCCTGTTGTGGCTAGCTGTGCCTTGACCCAGTTTCCCCGTTGTCATGCAAGAATTGCGCCAACTCTTTGGCACGATGATATCATCATAATCATCATCATCGTCTCTATCCAGCACCGCAGAACACCCAAATGAGAATATGTAGCTTAGTACCACTCATGGTTTCACGTCGCCAGCCGAGTTGTTTCTGTGGCACTGTACATGCTGAGTGAGAAATCGTGTGCTCCCCCAAAAACAACCCGCGATCAACAAAGTCCACGATGCATAATCCCATATCGCATTACAACGTTTTGGCTGGGATCTTCGAAGCTATTAGTGTCGTTTGGGTAGTCTCCTTCTGTGGAGAAATAGGGCTATGTAAACGGGACTTGGATATATAGCCTAGAGGGTGTTGCTCGGCCAGCGCACGGCTGATGAAATTGATGACTGTTGGGAAGAGAAGACTATCCGCGTCTCTGTCCCGGACGGGAAAATGGCTATATAATCACCGCCGTAGGCCAATTGCCGTTACTGCCATCAAAAAGCCTAAGCCAGTTTTTTCAGTCCTTTACAGTCCCCAAATTATACCTCGAGTGCAGCATCGTCTAGGAGGTGGCGGCTGATTCCACCCATCAGCAACTTCCGCACCTCAGCAGTGAACTCCGTCTCTATTATGTGGTAATCTATAACATAATCTCTTGCGGTGCAGCTTCTATGATCACGCTCCCAGAAGGATGAGGACGTGGCGACGCTGGTCACCCTCTCCGACTGCAATTGGCCGCACGAGATAGTGCTTCTTGTCCCAGAGGCGAATTTTCTCTTGTTTGCACCTCTCTTCTGGGCCAGCCGCACTCGCCGCCCAATATTTTACTCGAATATTTTGGAAATCTGTCAAGCATTGCCCCTTGCTTGTCATTGCTTGGCTTCACGATTTGGAAAGCGACAGCTGCCATGATGACCTTCCAGGCCGAGAGGCTGAGGTCGAGGTTATGCTCGAGGAGCTCAGAAAGCAGGGTCGCATAGTCGATGCGAAACCTATTTTAGGCGAGCAGGCCAAGACGTCGGGGGGGGGGGTAAACTGTGTATTACACTGCTCTAAGCTAAGAGGGGAGAAAGGATATGCAGAGTGGTCTATCTAGTAGGGAGGAGCAAATGAAGTGGGCCCATAGCCGTGTCTCACTATTCTACGTACTCTTACCAGTCACATCTGCGCTAGATGATGCGCCAAATGACCAAGAGTTCTCCACGTCGCGAATTGCTATGGCCCTCGTATCCTGCACCTCGAACTCGTGGGAACGCATCCTGGCATCTTGGTCGCGACACACCTCCTTAAACCCTCATGGGCTGCCTTCAGAAATCATTTGGCAACATATGACTTGCCTCAGTACATAGTATCTGATATCTTCCCGCAGAAATCGTATTGGCTGAAATCTTAGGTGCTAGCAAGTCCCAACGCAGTTATTTGAAGAAGGCGTCGAAGAGAAGGTGAATCTCCTCAGAACGCACGCAAGTAGTCAGAACGTTCGGAACATTCACATTCTCGAGCAATCCGATCTTGTCGGTACGGACCTAAGATATGATCGTGTCATCGTACTCTTGACCTCGAGCGCCCTTAGCGGTGCAGACTTTGAGCGCGATCGCTACAATACTCCCAGGCCGGTAGCTTAGAAAGCACTCGTAGGATTACATCACGCTGGGCAGCGTACGGCGTAAGGATGCCGGCACGTAGCAGGGTCTCGTCTCGGCCTAGCATCTGGGCCTGGCGGAGCTTGCTAGGCAGCGAGAAAAGCGTAATTAGCCTCCGATAGGTTGAACGAGCTCATCACACTCTTCTCCTCGGAGCTGTCCAGCTTCACGCAGAAGCGAGGACCGCCAAGCTGGCGCTTGAAGTTACCCTCAGCCTAGATGTTGAACGCCTTGCTATACACGGACAAGCTGCTGACCTCCCGCCCAGCCTCCCGACTCTCTATACGTCGGCTGCACCCAAACCTGAGAGGCGATTCCCTTTAAGCCACCCTCTGCGCGGTGGTTGATCCGCAAGTTGTGGATATATTGAGGGGCACCACATGCTGGCTGCAGACTCATAGACATCTGCGATCGTGGAAGGTAAATGTTAAGGCAGTTGTGGGCGTCGGTCGAGGTTGGTATGAAACCTGTGCCCTCGAAAGTTGGTGTGCAAAAGTAGGTCATCCGCGTAGCAGGTACGGAGATTTAATAGGCTTCAGAGGGGGCAGCAGCCTTAGAATTGATAGGCGTAAGAGAAGTGCTGGTCTCGAGGCAGACAGACTTGGCCTAGAGCAGGGTCAGCAAGATGCTAAAGCAAAGTAGCAGGTTCAGGTAGACTCACCTGCATCTCACCATCTTTCTGGTCGTTGTTAAATTATCGCAAGTGCCTCCTGGAACACCTGACTAGTACGAACCTGATAAAGTAGGTGCTTGAAATGACGAGAGATCCATAGTTTAGAAGCTTGGGAGATTCCAAGTTTGCTAGTCATTGCTTGTTCAGGATGAAAATAGGCAAACTCCAACATTCTTTGCTTTTCGCACCGAAGAAAGAGCTGGTCTAAGCTAGAGCGCCATCAATTGCACGAGAATAGCAGCAAGGGATTTATACTCTCGCATACTCGAAAGCCATAGACGATGTAAAGTATTCGGCTGACCTTTCATACAGTTGACATGCTAGTGAGTATGTAATGAAAGTATAAATGAGATACATTAGGTAAGGAAGATGAAATACGAAGAGTGTCTTGGAGTAGAAGCTGATAATGCGAGGGTGAAGGCAGAAAATACGGAGAGCGACGCATAGACAAGTGGCGATGCACTTACCTAGCAGCCTCTTATATGAAGCAGTACGACAGAGCAGTGAAGATCTTAAGAGCTGTATGGAATTTCTGTCCGCCGTTTTCCTGGTAAAGTGTAGCCGGTGGACATGGGTCGTACAAAGCTTCAAGGGAGCATCTGGAGTAGCAGGGTACTTCTACGCTGACCGAGAAAGTCTAGTGATAATGGAAAAGAGACAGAGACGATAGCACATCCTAGTCACATTGGGCTTATACTGCTACCTTGATATGCCGTAGTGTTTTACCTTGGTAGATTGGCTGCCGTGTAAACGCCTGTTGATCGCACGTTTACTATCAGGTTCAGGTTCAACTCATCACGGGAACAGCAATTCTCATAAGCAAAATTTCAGTGCTGATTTACAGTGTTTGAACGATTTTGGCCTTTGTCGAGTCCTGGATGCTGGGGGGGGGGTCCTCTAGGTAAAGTGGTGGCCATGGTGGCTGATGATCTTTTGCTTGGTCGCTGTCATTTTTTGACCTTGAAACGTTGCACGCTAACGACACGGGAGGTTGGCCTTTCCCGTTCTTTGGTTAGACTGCCTTGGGATGACAGGACTGGACAGGATGAAGATAGTGTGGCCCCCCTGGGGGGGGGGCGAGCTGGGTGCATGAGAACATGGACGTATTGGAGAGCTTGACTATTCCCATGGCAACAAAGCCCAAAAACCTGAAAGTGAGATTGCAACGCGGAAACATACCAGTGATGCTGCGACAGGTTTGTGGCTCAGCGCTTCCAGATTGTGGGCGTTATCCGACAATGGCTTGGAGTGATGGAGTTTGCATGTTCAGTGTCACTCAACGCCAGCACTTACTGCGGTCATCCAGAAGCCAAGTCGCTTCTCATAGCACGGTGTGTTTCAGGCAAAAAAATATGAGATTCATTAGCGAAGAGAAAAGAATTTTCCAGCAGAAACCATTACAGCCGACCCTACGACCTCCCTGGACCATTCAGATCCTCCGCACTCTCCGTAAACGCACTCTTCCTACTCCCCGGCCTCGGCGGGTCCGCACGCGTGTTCACCGGACTGATATCGCCAGGCACGAGCCTCGCACCAAGGTAATCGTCCCCCTCCGCCTCGCCCTCGGTAGGCGGGCTCACAACGCGCGGCGGCTGCGCCGCATTGGCTGCCTCCAGCGCGCCCTCCTCCAGGATGGGCGGGCTCGCTACGCGGTCACCTGCCGTCATCTGGCTCCTCGGTGGCGCGATCACCGCGTCCATCGTGCTGACCGTCGCAGGGTCAGAAATGCTTCGCAGGTGCGCGCGCTCGCGCTCGCTGAAGGCCGACACGCCCGAATCGCCGCGCGGAGACTCGGCGGGGAGCTCGGGGAGTTCCTTGGCTAGAGTCCTGGCGAGGGGTGTGGGGAGTGCGGACGAGTCTGGGCGGACTTCTTGTTGGCTCTGGGTTGGAGGCTGAGAGCCGGCTGCGGAGGATGCGCCGCCGTGTGAGATGGAGGAGGGCGGTGCGGGCGGACCAGGGGCATTTCGCGCGAACGATGTGCTGCTTACCAAGCTTCCTTGGTCGGTGGCTTGCAGCGAACTCCAGCCGAGCGAGCTGGCGCCTCGAGCGTTGGAACTGCTGAGGGTGCGGTTGACGATTTCGCTCGGGGTCATGGGTATGTCGGAGAGCTCTGCGGCGCCAGGTGTCGCTGTGAAGTCGTGTCGTCAACATGGAAGTGCTTGGTATTAAAAAGTCAGTAGGAGTTTGTACTTACCAGGTAACTCGACCACCTCGTTGTTTTCCATCTCATAGTGGATATCCTGTGGCGGCAGGCGTAGCTGTTGATGGCCATGATGTGTAAACGCAGGTTGCGTATATTGTAAGCCCGCCATGGCAATATCTGGGGTTGGGCTCCTGGGGTGCGTGAGCTCATCGCTGGTTGTTTCTGTTCCCGCCTTGGTTCCTGTTGGTTGTCCATTGATCCATGATATGATACGGTTTCCATTCTCGTCTGTCGTAACCACGTTCACGCCGCCGTTCTTCTTGAGCAGTCTGCGGCGTCTCCACAGCAAGATACCGACGATGATGGACGAGACCAAGATGAGCCCGAGGATGACTCCTAGGAGCGGCGGAAGATACTTGGGCACACTGCTGCCGCTGCTCTTGCTGCTCTTCGTCGTGTAAGTCGGGTTCGTAACTGGCCCAGTGGTGCTGGCCTCATTGTATGGGTAGTAGGTCGAGATTTTAGAAGTAGCATACGCGACCTGAAAGACATCGCCCAGCGCTGAAGTGTCCCAGCTCGAAGGTTTAGTAGACGTCGCACCGCCGGCTCCATCGCCTCCGATCACATCATAGATCACGCCCGGGACCGAATAATTCGACCAGACTTTCGGATCATAGCTGTCAAGCCACTCGGCGGAGCTCACATTGAACAGCTGAATGATGTCGGTAACGCAGTCAAAGTTGATTCCTGATTGCGCCGGTGCTCCACCGATGACCATCATTTGGTCTGGGTAGGGCATGACGCACTTGTGCCCTGCGCGTGCCATCGCAGTTCGCCCTTCACTGGCCTTCTTCCACGTGAAGCTTGGAAGAGACAGGATCCACACGGCATCGTTCCAGGCAGAATAGTCTGAGGCATTAAGGCCATCGTACCCTCCGTACCAATAGATATTGAAACTTGAGTAGTCTTGGGCGGGTTGCATGACGGCGCAGCCTTGGGTGAGTTGCCCCGGACCGCCATTAGTGGACTGCGCGTACCAAACATTATTTGCAATATCATAAATGTCGATCTTGGTCATGAAAGCGGGACTTTGTGCTTCCTGAAAAATGGATGAGAAGTTAGTATCGGATAACCATGCGGCGTCGACATAAACAGAACTTACACTTTCGCTCGCATTGAGAGACAAAGCGAGACCTGTGACGAATTCAGGGTCCACCACGCCTCCTAATGCGACGAGGATGCCTTTTTCTCCAACGGGCACCCAGACGAGCTCCGGATTTGCACGCCCTGATATGCCATCTGGCAGCGTGTAATTGGACCATGTCTCGTAATTCTGGGTTGAGAAGTCGAGCGTGATGAGTGTGTCTGAAACATTAACTGCAGTCAAGGACAAGTTCCCAAGTGGGTAATAAATTTCGCTCCATGTGGGACTCTGAAGCCCAGAGAAGTAGAACGCCAGGTTCTCCGAGGGGACATTCGCCGCTCCTCCATAGGCGATATATCGTGTACTGACGTTCCCATCCAGCTCGTAGGTCTTGAATTGAGCCTTGAACTCGGTCTCGTCAATGCCATAGTCGTAGGCCTGATATTCCAGTCCTTGGTTGTCGGCTGGTTCGGCCGAGAAGTCAGTTATTGTTAACATTCCGCCGAATAAGAAGTACTCGTCATCGTTTGCAAGCATTGCGCCATCGTAGTAGCGGTCTGCTGTTGAACCTTTGCTTATGGGGCTCCAGAGGGCGCTGATGTTCTGGGAGATATTGAACGATGTACTGAAGTTGAGCGCGAACGAATATATCCCGTTTTCCTCTGTCGAAGATCATTAGAATGCGGCGAGAGAGGCAAAAGGGGGTCTTCGGGTTCACAAACCGTCTCTTTGTACGTTGCCGTACGATGCGTCGCTGAGACCTGGTCGCCAGTAAAGATAACCACCATCCATATACACTGTGTCTCTGACGACAGCCGCTGCGTCCGTTAGCCGATCAAGCCCTCTCTCCACAGCGATCAACTTGCCTCGTAGCCCTTTCCACGCGCAAATTGTGGCATTGACCTGGTCGTCCATCCATCCTGAGTACTGGGCCACCCCAACAGACGCAAAGCCTGCAACTATGGGCAGCGATAAGATTTTAGGCCCAACCATGATGGGCCAGACGCGAGGGCAGGCTCCCTTCCCCAAATGGTGGAAACACGGTATCGGGCAAACAAAGGCTACTAAGAGGAAGGAATTCAACTAAACATATCAGAACAGAAATTATGTGATGTTGAGATCACAGGTCAGCCGTGCCAAGATGATGAAAACAAGGGCAGAGGATGTTGCGTCCGCACGAGGACGCTATCGCTCCCAATGACACTAAGCCCTATCGCTGGTGCAGATAGCAGGAAATATCGGGAAAAGTTTGAAGTTGTACGAGCTGAGTAGAAAGGACGGAGCGCAGTGGGGGTGTGATTCCAGGAATACCGCGAAGGAGGGGCAGGTCCTCGGGATGTGGAATCGAGAACTTCCACCCCACGATCTCGGGTGGTCACAGGATTGTGGATAATAGCTGCAAGACGCGGCCGTAGCCTCAAGACCTAGACAGTAGTACAGACTGAATGTGCATGCTGCCGAGAGAGACACCCCACAGTCCTTCCATCCGTAAGAATTGCACCGGGAGGCAAGAAAGCTTCGCCTTGACACCGAAAACTGGCCGATTCATTGAGCCGAAGGCACATACTCTGCACTCAATCAATGAATGACCACCGTGAATCTTGTCTTAAAATCCGTTGACGACCACCGATCCCAGCTCCTCACGAAGGGAAAAGTGACCGCAGAGGGCATCCATTTTCGCAAAGGGTGGCGAAGTGAGATCCGTTAGTCCAGCAGGCCTCTGTGTCTTCTGCATGTACCGGTACTGCGAAAAATGCGCGCTCCTCCACCCCAATTGAGGTACCGGCTATATAATCCGAACGTTACCCACAGCATTCGAGGATTGACGCTGACTTTCGTGGGTGGGTCGTCTTCGGTGTTGTGGTGTCGAGGTACCTGGGTACCTACAGGGGAGGTAGAGAGGCACAGCACCAATAGGTAGTGCACAATGTCCTCCCATGAGGTACAGGGGGAAAGTCCCTGGGGTTAGGTACTGACGGATACAGGAAAGGAATCTTTCTATTGCTCCCAAGGATCCACACCGTTGCTGGTTGGCCAGTTGGGTTACCTTACAGCTCGCTAACCCGGCATCACATGTTGGACTTCGCTGCTGCACAAACTCATGAGAGATTTGAAAATGGAATGTGACTCTGGCGGAGACGACCATATGCTTGTGTACCTACGCAGAGTGCAGCACGGACAGTGTATGTGCCCGAACGGCGATTGTGCTAGATCGAGCATGAGCACGCATGCAATAGGTCCGGTTGCATAGGGTGCTGCAACCCGAGCGGGGGACCTCGTCAGCTCGACATGGCGCAAGGTCACTGGTGTTGTGCAGGAAGTCAGCTTTTGCAACGTTTCCTGGGGTTCAGATCCTGTGTACAGAAGTGATCCGCACTCCATTTGCTGTCGAGGTTGAGTCATGATCACGGTTTGTTTATATCCATGGCGAAGTTGCACGGATAAGGGTGGCCGAGACCCATGCCTCTGGATAGGAATCTGAATTCGGACGCGCCAAGAACGACCGCGGTGGCCATTTCGGGCAGAGGGGAAGCGAAGCACTCCAAGTTCGTTTGTTGCACCGCAGACAGGAGGAAACTGCTTCCAGACCACCACAGACGACGTGAATCGAAGCAGGGAGGCGACACTGCTTGGTCGAGGCGTGTCCATCGCGTCGAGGTGGGTCGAGGAGTCTGACAAAAAGAGGCAAGATGTCCATCCGACTCTCTGGATGGGTGGATCTGCGTGTACCACGTATGTGAGCATACTTGCCTCACAGGGCTAGTTCAGGTGAGAACAAACGCACGTGAGCGTATGCATGCATCAAGTTTCCTCATTGGTACCGAAATGCAGAGAGAGGAACCGAGATGCTCGTTGCGTTCAAGAGGCGGGGATTGAACAATGACCTCGACTTTTCAGCTGCAAAAGAGGATCCGACACTTCGACGCGGATCGGCGCTGCTCTGGAGAGCCTCGGTGCTATATTCGCCAGCCGCTGCAATTGGAATCCAAAGAGCCACGACTTGACTCCCTCTGGTTTCGTCAGGAGGACTGATTGTGAGGCCGAGCAGATGGACAAGGCTCATGATACTGCGAAAGGACTGAAGTGCGTTACGAGGTCTGTCTCCTCGGCGCTCAATAGCATTCTGATCCGGAAGACTCCTAGATGTAGACAGATTCGCTCCATTGCTACGAGATGCCGACTGGACGAGATCTTCCGTGGTGTTGAAAAAGTGGCGTGAGTCAGCGGTGAAGTCGGAAAGGCAGGATCGGACACGGGCAGCCACCTACGGGATGACATGTCGTCGGAAACAGCGCACAGACATGCTGCAGCAATGTGGATAATCCCAGTACGGCCAGTTCATCCGAGGCTTGGGCCAATACAGCGAGCCCTGCGGGCCCGGCGCGATCCACCCTCCACCACACACTTCTTCCCAGGCTCTTCCCGACCCCTCCTCCCAACTGCACCAACAGCCCAGCTGCATGGCTTTGGCTACTACGCTAATCCACATCGCGGCTTGCGCGACCTAATTCGTCCAGCCGCACATTTCCTGTCCCTCGAACGGCAACTGCCTGTCAATTATGTTGCATCCTGTGGCTCACCTTGTCATGGAGGGGCGGGTAAGGGTATGGACAACCCCCCCTCCCCTCACCTGAGGGCAAATGGAATGCACTTTGTCGATAGTTCTGCTCTACATAATATGCGCTGCGTCTTCTGCTGCTGCCAGACATGCCTCTCGATGCAACGCCATCCGGCCAAGACTTGAAGAGTTCGCGAGGCTGCAGCGTGTCCGAGGCGACGTCAGTGATGCGACGTCCCACGAGGTACGCTGATCGAGACACCTCCCTATGTCAGCACTAAGTGATACTATTGTTACCTAGACTTACAAAGAGCTGTCGTGCCACCTACCGCAATATGTGAGAGCCCTACCATGGGTTCGTTGCCCACATGGGGGGTCTCATCGGCCGAGTCGAGGAGGGAGACCTGAGAATACAGGGTAACGCCAACCGAAAAGGTGACAAGCCTGGTCAGTCGTATCTCGATCGATTTTTGACTGCGTCGTCCTGAAGGATGCTCAGCCCTGGACGGGAGAGCTCCAGCGGTGAGATCATGACCAACTCGCCTTGGCCATGTCTTCGGCCAATCAGCCAACAGCCTGACCGGGCTCAGAGCTGGGCTGAGTCGCCGTCGCCGTGCCTCGTTGGCAATCTTGTGGACGACAAGAGCTGATGTCGGCCGCCCGTGGACAGCAAGGCCTCGTTGCCAACGACTCCTTCCAGAGAGCCCGACCGAGACCATCATGTTCCCAGCTTTGCCTCGTACACACGCGTACTACTTTGTATGTACCTGACTAAATTGTCCACCATCTTTCTCGGTTACAGGGGACCGGGGTGACGGGTCATGGCCCCTGTCGACATGGGTAGCTCCTCGGTCCCACAAAACGCCTCTATCATCGAAGTTTTGCTGGAAGCGGCTCTGTCCGGACCACCATGTGGCCACCGGACGCAAGACCCATCACGGCACGCAATCCACGGCAATGTCACCTTGGGTAGCGAGGAGCTTCTTCTCACGGCCCTTTCCCCGCGAGGGAGTGGCACCCGGTGTGTATGTGCGGGGCCTGGTCCAGAAGTGGGCGGCTAGACAGGTTCACGATCTTTGATTCCTTCCGCGGACAAGATGCTCTGCCTCTCATCCCCAAGACGGCGTCGAACCAAGTGGTATCGGCACACGCAAGCTGTCATGGACGTTTTCTTTGGGTCCGAGCAAGGTCACGACCAAAGACCGCGGCCTGGCCGCCAACTGCATAGTACCTAGGTAAGTTCGTGTCGAAGCCGAGCAGCAGGAACGGAATCCTGTCATCACGCTGTACTACAATATACCCGTGGCTCCCATGTACTATTATGTACTCTGCACGGGGACCTCCGGAAGTCTGGGCTCCTCTTCGCTGTCACTTCTGCAAGAACCTGGACTAGTGCTCCCACCCACTTGCAGAGCTCTCTACTTGCACATCTGGGTCCCGTCTGCACGCGTCTGCAGGTGGTACATAGTAGTCACTAGGTGATATTTAATTCCGAAGCTCATGGCTTTTTGTCTTCTCAATCCTGGGTTCTCAAGCCGGGTGAACAATTGTTGCCACTCTCCTAAGTTGTATGTGCACGTTGATGGTTCTTTCTGCGCCTCGCCACGCCAAAGACGAGTGCACCATTCGAGGCTTTCCGCCGTGGTTGAAGAGAAGGATAGCCCCACTCCGCTGAGGCTGTTGCCAACAAGACCTGTGGTCCCACAGATATCCCTCCTGATCCATATCAGTAGCGCCCATGTCGTGCTAAGATCGAGTGCAATTTCCGCTGGACAGCAAACTGGGTACCTTTGCGACTCCCATCCGGGGTAGCTGGAAAGTCGAGGTGTCCAGCTTAGCCTCTCGTGCTTGAACACCCCCGGTCGGTCAGCACAAGATCCGCAGGCGCCTCGTTCCCCACCGAGTACGCTCGCTCATATCATTCCGTGCGCTCGTCGAACTTGGCGGAAGATTCACTTCTTCTGTCCGTCCTCTCGTTTCGCGGTCGATCTGTCACCGGACCTTCATTTTCTCCCCCTCGCGGTTTGAAGTGACTCGGGAGCTGCAAAACCCAACGATCTGAAAGATGGTCTCTCGTTATGTGTACGGTGCCCTTGGGGCACTAGTCTTGGGAGCTTCTGCGGACTCGACAGCACCATACGCGAACGGCACTACGACGAGTGTCTGCGCCGATGATTGCTGGAGAACCACGACGATACTAGCGTCGACAACCCCGGATTGCACCCCGGAAACGCGCATCTCGACAGTGACGAGCTGGTCGACCTTGACACTTGGGGGAGGAAACCAATCCACCGTGACCGAGCCAGCTTCCACGCTCACCGTCACGGTCACAGCTGGAGGCAACGGGAGTGTCCAGACAGTGACGCAGCCAGCCTCGACTGTCACACTGGTGGTAGGCGGAAATGGAACTGCCACCGTTGTGGAACCTGGACCGACGACAACTTTGACCCTGGGAGGAAACCAGACGGTGTCGACGGTGACGTGAGTTCTCCCTCCACTCATTGGCATCTAGAGGACGAAAGGGCGAGAAAATTGGAAAAATCCAGCTGACAGCTCCCAAGTGTGATCAAATACTTGAATGCTACGTACACGTGAGTTATTGGGCCTCACCAGGTGCATGGCGAGGGGGAGAGAGGCATGTAACAAGGTCGTCTTTTACTAACCTCACGTAGGACAACGGCATATCCAAATGGGACTGGAACAGCCTATTTGAATCAGACTGTCACCGATACCCTCACGTAAGGCCCCCGGAACTCGCGCTCGCTACCTGCCGAATGAGGCCTTGCTCTCTCTAGTAAATCTTCAGGAACCCTGCTGATCACCGCGACAGGACCACTGAAACGCTCTGCGGAAATTGGACGGCTGCTCCCTATCCCAATGGAACTGGATCGGGAGGAACCTACCCCTCCCGCACCAGGTCGGCCGCATGGAGCTCATGCTATTCAGCCAGCACGGTCACTGCCTACATTACGACCAGTATTTACGTCGTCAGCGTGCAGCAAACAACGGAGACTGATTGGGAGACGTGAGTGTTTTTCCATACAAAATGTCTAAACCGGCCCAAGATGGGACTCGACGTTGCGGGTTGGACCATATATGAAGGACTTTGGCTAACGACTGCTTTAGAATTGCCGAAACGGATACAGTATATGCAAATTCTACCTTTACGGATGTCCTTGATCACACGTGAGTCAGATTTCTGAACCAGAAGATCGGGCTGGGCGGGGAGGGGGGGGGTGCGGGATTCAACATGCCAGCCTCTTGAGCCCGAGGCCATCGGATTGGACTTTGCTAATATTAAAGTCTAGGGTGACTGCGACCGACAGCTATCTGTAAGTTTTCCAGCACCAGAGCGAACTTCGAGGACGAATAGAAGAAAATCTTTTTGAACTTACTCGGGATATGGCTGCCCGGGTTCCATCCAGACTTTGCTAATACCTCATCAGAAGTATCGAAACAGACTGGGTAACCACGACTTCTATCAGGACCTATATGTAAGTCCTCAAACACGTCTGGACCTTTGCATGGCTCTATCCTACTAAAATGGAGCGCAGAACGACCGAGCTGGTCCCAACAACGGTGGTTCAGGTAAGTCCTGGATTTCTCGATCTTAAAGGCAGGCCACCGGGTATTTGGAGATGTGTAACGAAAGGGTGGCAGCCAAATATCCGGCCCCCTCCCACCCAGCCTCATCTCGATGCTCTACAAGCTGTCTTGAGCATCAGCGGCATACCGATTCTACATGGTCTTCGAGAGCTCTTACTAATCAACCTGCCACCTAGTCTTATCCATACACCGTCACGGTCTCACAATGCTCGGTAGTGACCCCGGCAGCGACATACGGCGCTTTGGCCGTCGATGACTACGTAACAAGCACTGTATATGTCACAAGCATTCATACGGTGACATCTTGTGCATCGACAATCACGGACTGTCCAGCCCGTAGCACCTCAACATCGAGCCGCGTGGTTACCAGTATTATTTCATCTAGTGTCACGCCTTCTCTGAGCAGTAGCTGCTGGTCTGTCAGCACCGAGGTTTTAACTTCCACGGAAGTGGTAACATCAACCGATGTATGTCACCTGGTTCCTTTATCCAGGTTCTTGATGGTCTGGGCTCGTTGTGTCGTTGTGGGCAAGGCGGGGTGGTTTTATGGAATGCCCAAGCCTGCCACGATGCTGTCCGACTTACGCCTTAGATCCGAGTATCTATGGGCTCGCTCTTTTACTAATATCGCCACTTTTTACAGTACATCACACGCTGGAAGACCGAAACGGTTACCTCGAAGATACCCACTACCACTACTGAGGTTCTAAAATACACCACCACGCAGGATCTGGATTTTACTATCACTCAGGACCACACTGTGACGGAGGTACGCTGTTCTCTGAGTTGAGGGAACACCCAGTTGCTCCCGTCCCGCTCAATTTGGTAGATGCTGACATGCTTTACCCGCTCAGGAATTCACACAAACCTCGGTGAGTATCCCTATGGGTCTCCATATTTTCCGCACGCTGCCAGCGAGGCATACTTTGCCCCTCTCCGCCTGCTATTGTCAACTGGAAAGCCGGTCCGACTAAGCCGCAGTACTTGGCCTGCGGCTCGATACTGGTCCAATATGGCATCACATCTCGCTCATCGGGATTACACCGTTGATTCACAGCAAGCTAATTTGGGTTCCAGGTCTCGACATACAAGACCACTGAGTGGTTGACAACCAGAATCGTGTCGACTTACGTACGTTGCTTGTCTTGTCCTTGTCTTGAAAATCTCGGGCTGACCTTCAAACCAGGAAACCACGTCAACAGAAACTCTCAACTTCACAACGACGTACTCATCTACGATAATCGAAGTGGTTCCTACGGTACGTGCTTCGAGCTTCTTGGATCATCGCTTGCCCTACAGCGTCCTCTGAATTCTGTGCATCTTCTATTCTCGTTACGAATCCGAGTCATTATGGAGCTGGCCATTTGGGTCCTTTCTATAAATGTGCCCCAGTGGGATGTTGTTGTGGGATGTTCTCCTTGTGGGACTTCCTCCTGTGTTCCTCTTCCCAGTGGCTTATGGGATAATCTCTCGTGGGAATCCCTCATTCCTCCCTCGCCCTTTATTTATCCGCCCGTGGTATCTTGGCCGGTTCCACGTATAACAACGCCCTTTCTATATTTACTCCTCATCATGCTAGTATTTTCGTCATGAGTACTGATCCCTTGACCTCCAGACCACAACTTCCGTGAGCACGCTGTTCGTGACAATCTTCAGCACTTACTCCACGGTCAGCACGTTGGTACGTTCGAGAATGGCATCTCAAAGTCGAAGACCCCAAGCTAATGACGATTGACAGTTTTCCACGCTCACGGATTCATACACTCTGACGGACACGGAGTACCTCACTCTCACGGAGACGGATATCGAAGTGTCTCCTACTGTATGTCCTCGAATCCTGTCTTCAGCACGGGCCTGCATGTATGCTGACTTGACTTTTCCCAGAATATCTACATCTATTCAACCATAACGGACCTTGAGGTATCTGTATCTCCGACCACGGTGATATCTGTAAGTCCCTGGCGCCTGTTGAGCATTAGATGTCGGCTCAACACCCCCCCCCCCCCAACTGACGACTTGTGTACTGATAGATACCAATAGGACGTCTACTTGACGCTTACCGATATTGAGACCTTGGTGCTCACTTCCTGGACCGCGAGTGTTAGCACGTACAGGTGAGTCTTCTTTGATCGTTTTGTGCTCGTCAAAAGAAGGAATGCTGACTATACTACAGCTATCCGGTCACCAAGACACTGGTTTCTGACCACACTTTGACGACGAGCTTCTGGTCGACGATTTATAGTACAATTTCGGTCCCATACACTGCGACGTCATTTGAAACATTGACCCTAACGGCCACTGAGGTACGCAAGCATTCGTCTCTTTCTTTCGTCCTGCTATGCGTGGCGTTGCCGACGCTCCAAAGGAAGCTATCCCAGGCTGGTATGGAGGAAAAGCCGAGCAGTCCGCTGATCATGATTTTAGGAGGTCCCAACAACCACGACTCAGGATATATACTGCACCGAAACGGTGACTTCGGTATGTTGAGGGATCTCGCTCATCGCTTGACACGGTTGCAACTCAGACACTTACCCTTCTGCCCGCCACAGGTCTCGATCTTGACTCTAACTACGAGCTATCCGGTCACGGTGATATCATCTACTACGATTTGGGAAACATCGTACATTATCACCTTGGTACCTTACACTAAGACCATAGTATCTTCTGTGCCGTACACGGCTACTGTGGTAAATAGTCCCCCGTCGCAAAGTGCATCTTGTGAGCCAGAGATTGACTCAATACTCCTGGATAGGAAAAGCCAACCACCGCCACGGAATTTTTAAGCCGAACTATAACAGATACGGAAACTTTGGTAGGTCATTCGCGCTTCGATGCTGCATCTTAATATTGAGAAAGGGAAGGCAAGGCGTGGTCCTTTCCCGGCCATTGGAACCCCCCCCCCCTTCCACCAACCGCAGCCATTTTCTCCCTTTCATTCGAATCGGCGCCCAGGAGTTGAAAATCATGTTTGATAAGACTGTTTTTTGAGGCTTACTTTCGTAAGAGAAAGTGAGAAAGGCTGCGGGGAGGGAGCCTAGACGGCTATTGGCCAGCAGACAGCTATCGCTCGCTGGAGCATCTCCCATTTTCTTACGAAAATCTTGGCCTTTATGATGTGCTAACGAATTGCTTGGTCAGGTCGTCCCAAGTACCGTAGTCTCGAGCTACTGGACAACAACCACCGATACTGTCTATAGCGTGTCGATTTCGGTATGTTGTGGCTGACTTCTGCCATGTGTTGAGGTCTGCAATGTGTGTAGCGTGGGCTGACTATTGGGTGGCAACAGCTATCTACCATAGTCTCAGATCATTCTTATACAGTCACCAAGAGCATCCCATACGTATGTCCTTGCAACCCTTCACCTTCACCGTTTGCCCCTTTCCGCTGGCAAGTTCTGACTTGATCTATAGACCATCACAGCCACCCAGACGAGTTCATTTTTCGTAACCGTGACCAGCAGTTATCCCGTCACTTCTGTAGGTCATCCAAAGTTCTTGATCCCTTCGCTTAGAATGCGTGCTAATCCCTCAGACCTACACATACGATACCACGGAGTACTTGACTTTGCCAGCTAGCAGCGTATACATCACAACTACCCTGCCCGCGTCAACCTCGACGGTACTCGACAGCTTTACACAGACATTGACACTATCAGGGAAACCCACCACCATTGTCCGAACATCAACTTTGGAATATACAGCTCCAGGGGCGACCAAAACACTCACTCTCCCAGCTTCGACAGTCACTCTGCCTGGGAAGACCGAAGTGGATACGGTGAGTCTTCAAAGCTCTTCCAAATGCCGAATAAGCAAGTTGGTATGGATGCTCATTGAGAATTCTAGGTCACTCAGCCAGGGACAACCATCACCTTTCCCGCAAAAACTGAAGTGAATACGGTAAGTCACCAATCACCAAGCCTTATAAAGAGAACGAATATTCGGCATGGCGATTATACGATAGACAATCGTCCTGTGAGAACGTGGGCGACTTACGTCGTTTTGAGGAATCCGCCTCTGCACATGTTCATTGTCTTCAAATCATCGAGCCTTGGCCAGGAATGGGCGTTAATCCTGCATTCTTCAGATCACTCAACCCGCTCAAACTATCACGCTACCAGGAGCGACATCAATCCAAGTTCAGACGACCACTCTACCTCCTATCACAACCACATATATCGAGCAAGGCAGCACGGTCACCTCCACTTTGCCAGGATCTAGCTTCACCGTGACACGTACTGTAAGTCGGAGTCTCGGAATCAGGTCTTGTTAACATAATACTGGACCGCCTTGACCGCCCGTGCTAATTTCTCACCTTGATCTAGGTGACCTTAAATCCCGCCACGATAACAGAACCCGGAGATACTATAATCCTGACGTCCACCATAATCGAGAGCATAAAAACCTGTGCCGTCCCGACATCCAGCGCGGCTGCAGCTGCTGAAGCAACTGCCGTGTTGGATACGAGGTCTAGCCTGACTTGGGGCTGCTCTGTTGGCACAAACTGTAACCCGCCAAAGCCAGATGGCTGCGATGTTTACAGCAATCCACCCCCCGACGACTACCTTTGTGCGCCGGAATATTGCAAACCTGTCACAGATTATTGGAACAACACCTGGCCAGCGAACAAAACGGGTTACTACCAGCTGACAGACGGCTACTTCAACCTGAATCCCAATGCCTTCGGTCTCAGCTTCGATATCTTCTCGGAAGAGGTTATCGTTGAAATCGCCCATGGCAAGACACAAACGATCACGACGGGCAATTGGGCCTCACAGACATCCATTACGGAGTACCCTATTCCATCCTCGTCAAGCAGTGCCGCTGAGAGCATATCTAGCGCGAATATTTGGTGGCAAGGCAAGCGCAGCTACATGGAAAAGTCGCTCCTTCTTCGTCAATCTGAGCTGGAAGAAGGTATCCTGCCCGCCGTGTGTTTCGACGAGTGCGATACTGTCTTAAAGGAGGCTCAAAAGGTGGGAAAGTCAGAGAAGCTCTGCGAGGCTGGTTCGGCCTTCCAATTGGCACTCAACGGCTGTAACTCGTGTGTTGATACCAACAGCGCTTCGGCCAAGTTGACGGACCGCACGTATCTCAATGAGCAGTTCGGCCAGTACATTAACTTCTGCGAAGCCACGGACACCACTTCGCCCACGAGCACCGGTCCCGCGGCGGAGGAGTCCACCTCAGCTTCACAAGTCAGTTCGGCGCGGCAGACGGGTAGCTCGGCGTCGGTGATCATCCTCACGTCTCCCACAACATCGAGTAGTGGAAGCTCGTCATCCTCGGGCGAGGGAAGTTCCACGGCGAGCTCCACGGCCAGCTCCACGGCCAGCTCCAGCCTCACGGCAAGCTCCAGCCTCACGGCAAGCTCCAGCCTCACGGCAAGCCCCACAGCAAGCCCCACGGCAAGCTCCACGACGAGCTCTATAGTAGCATCTAGCAGCTCGGCCGCATCCAGCTTGGTCTCATCATCATCCTCAAGCCCTACTTCGGCGACGCCATCCACCAGTCCAACAGTTCTCATCAGCCCAACCGGCTCCAGCGGCTCCAGCGGCTCCAGCGGCAGCGTGACTACAGGCACTCCCCTGACATCTTCTCTGCCGAGCTCAGCTACTACATCTTCCTCCGTGCCTCTGGAGTCAGAAACAACATCAGGACCGGCCACGTCAGCTTCGAGCAGCTCCAGCGCCTCGGCAACCTCAGGTTCTCCAAGCGCCTCATCACTAGTGGCCAGCTCGCGCCAGTCTCCAAGCTCGACGCCTTCATCCACGGGGTCTTTGATTGCTAGTTCCACTCCCTCACCGTCCGGCTCCAGCTCGCAGACAACGCAAGCACCATCATCGACGACCTTGCCGAGCACTACCAGTGGCAGCAGCTCGAACACTGCCAGCAGTGGTAGCTCGAGCACTTCGACCGGAGTTGTGTCAGCCGGTGCCGCAAGGCTCCGTAGGGTGGATGGCACAGGTCTCGTTAGCCTTATGTTGCCACTAATAGCTTGTCTCCTCTTCCTATAAGCGTGACTAGGACGTTTTTCCCAGTTTCATCATGCTTTCTTCGTCTTTATTCGCTTCTTACTACGATTCATCACTTCATACTACTCCTTCAGGACTAATGTTTAACGCCTATTGCCTTTATAACGATTCCTACCCACTCGCCCACGACACTCATTTGAAACAAAAAGCTTACGACTTAACGGCTGCACATGCATATTCATAACACTCATTTAGAACAGACGGTATGGTCTATAAAAGAACACTTTGCATATATACAATGGGATGGATGAAAATTTGGTTTTTTTTTTATATGATACCCCTTGACGACGCTCATTTGGATATACATTAGACAGTATGAGACCGGACTTTTGAAACTTTGACAGGATGGATTTGCCTTATTATATAAACAAGCAAATAGGAGCATAATTATAAATACTGGATCTGGGATAGTTAACGGCAACTGACGCTCTGCATAATAAAGGGAGGAAAAGCGATTAGGCGTAGAGAGTAAGGACCTATAGGATAATGCAGCTATGCTTAGGTAGTCTTATTCCTTCTATAACTACTAACTTATACTGCAGCAAGCATTTTTAAAATAATAACATTTTACCTATCACCTTATAATTATTAGTTACTATTCCTTGTTGCTATGCCTGTTTATTGCAGTATTATAGTAAAGCCCTTCGAAGGTAGCTCGGCGTAAACGAGGGCATAGTTAAAGCTAGTATTGCATGCTTGTCTTTTTCCTTCACCTTCATCATCATCCCATCGACTGGTTTTCCAGAAATCTGTATCGTCTATGAAGAATTGAAGTTAGCACTGGAGGCCTGGAAATTGCATTTCAGCACATGCAGAAATGTTTGCACTTACAGAGCACCAGCTCCGACACAACCTTGAATCGACCCTTATCATCGATCATCGGCTGGCTATCCCCATCGAAGTCTATCTCCCCCAGACCGACCTTGACGAACTCGTACCGGCGGGCAAGCATAGCAATAATGACCCGTGCCTCGATGTTTGCCAGCTCCTGTCCGATGCAGTTCCTGGGGCCCCTCTCAAACGGCCTCCAGGCAATGGCTGGGTAGCGGCCATCACCTTCGGACTGCAGCCAGCGCTCGGGCACAAAGTCATCGGCCGTATCGCCAAACACAGCACGGTCACGGTGGATGATGTTATGATTGAGGTACATCCAGTTGCCGTCGACTTTGTACTCGCCCTGTGGTGTAGAACCCAAGAATCCCGTGCCGGACTTGGCCACGCGAATGGAACCAGCTGGAGGATGCAATCTTAGAGCCTCCTTGATCACAGCAGAGATGTAGGTCGTGCGGTAGACGAGCTCGCTGCCGTTAGGGGCCAGGAGTTGCTCGCGGACTGCTGCCCCATTTGGCCCAAACAGTCCGTTCAAAACAAAAACAAAAACAAAGCATAGTCAAATAATAACCGTGTATTCTATAGAACAGAACTAAGTCTATACCATAGGAATCACTTTCATCTAGGCCCTCAATCTCAAAGGCTCGCCGGCAACCAGTTCCTGGCAGGCTTCCCACTTTCCTCCCCACCACTCGCGGTCCTGAACGCCAAGCCAATGCATGTCCATCACGGACTATTCGTCCCTGCCTGTGTCTCGTACCACCCATCTACACAGGCAAACCCCGCGCCCTCCGTCTCCGATTATGATCCCTGGTCTCCTCCAACTCCTTGGTGATATACTCATTAAACTCGTCTGGATTATCCAGGTACAGATGATGGCCGGCCTTGCGCACGACAATCACCTTCGCACTACCGTTCTCATCCCGCCGCTCTTCCTCTGTCCCATCCATCAACGCCTTCTCCGCCCGTCGCTTGATCTTTTCCTCACTGGCGAACCCACCCGCGACATCCATCCAGTCGCTGTCGCCGTACATGAACACAAGCGGAAAGCCAGTCTCTTTCTTCTCCGCCTGACCCTCGGACTGGATCACGCCCCGACCGACTTTGTGAATCCGATTGATGAGCGGATTTCGCGCGTATGCACCGGGCGCGAGGATGTACGTGAGCGCGAACTCCCCGCTACCCTTCTGCCGGAACAGGTTGTAGGCGTACATATGCAGTGCGGCAGCCTCCTCGGGTGGGAGGTGGTTGAAGCGGCGGTATGTCCAGCCGGAGACGAAACGCGGGCCGAGGGGACCGCCGATGCGCACAAGACTGAATGGGGAGACGGCATTGGTGTCCCAGAGCCAGGCAACCCAGCCGGGAATGGTACGGCGAGGGGCCTTGGGGGCTTGTTTCATGGCGATGGTCGAGGAGTTGGGTCCGGCTTTGACCGGCACGTTTTTAGTGCTCATATTGCTGTCTTGTTGGACAATGGACTCCTGGCTTTGTGTGAACTCGTTGGCGAGGGTCGAAGAGCCTGGCTCTGGGAGCTCGGCCTTCGTAGCGTAGGGATCCTCAGGAATCCCCACCGGCGACGCGAGGATGAGCTTGTTCAGGTGGCCGGGATACTTGAGGGCGTACGACACCGCCAGGTACCCTCCCAACGAGTGCCCCAACAGGGTGAACTTCTCAATATTACGGATCTTCCTCCACTCCTCCAGCGCATCGACAAAGAAACTCTCCGCCTCTTCGATCTTCTCGTTGGGGTCCTTGGCCTTTATGCGGAACGGTGGCCTGCTCGAGTTTCCCATGCCGAGCATGTCGAGCGCATAGAGCCGCCACCCTTTGACTCGGGTAATAGGTTCGAAGTTCTGGTAGAAGAGCCCCAGGCCGGCGCCGTAGCCATGCAGCATAACCAGGGTCTCCTCGGCGGGCTCGCCGACGCGCTCGACGCTGTACTCATTGATGAGGCGGTTCTTGCCTGACAGGGCGACCATGGTGGAGCGCCATATCCGGCGGCCAAAGGGGTCGGGCTTGGTGATCTGGAGGTCGGAGGTGGAGGGGGGCGAGAGGGTGCTGGAGACGGCCTCCTTAAGGTAGGGGACGAGATTAAGGACGGCCCGCTCGGAAGCGGGAGGGGAGAGGTTGGTCCACTGAATTTTGACGAGTACGTTAGCCGTGTCTAGGTGTTGTGAAGGCATCATGAAGGAGCTTACCCATTGGTAGGCGGCCTCTTTGTAACCCAAGGGAAAGAACGCGGACATTCGCTGCGACCCAGGCTGTGATTTCTTTTCTTCTTTTGATTTTCGGGACCTCTGACCCGACCTAGAGGACGCACGAGAAGAAGAGGGCGTTTCAGAATCAAAGGCGGCGTCGCTAGGGTTGCCGGAGTCTAGATGTTGGAATGGTTGGGGATGAGGTTGTTGAGGAATTGCCACCGTAGACATTGTTGCGACACTATCAGCTAACCGGGGGTTAAAGGTATTAGATCTGTTACTGCACGTGGCCGAGGGAGGCAACTCGACACGGGCGGCGAGTCTGACCACAAGGGACGAGAACAGAGGCGAGTTTGTATAGGAAGAAGAATGCAAGTAGTTTCTAAACCCCAACATCTCTCGCCCCGAAAACTGACGGACAAGAAGGGGACCGTGCCGTCTTTAACATGCTGACGAAGGATCCGGTTTCAACATTGCTCAGTGTGTGTGTGATCTGGCTGAAAAGTGGTTTGCTCCTTCTCATCGGCGGGACCGGACTTAAGGAGGTGGTCCTCGCATAGGAGGCTTCCTCGCATATCCCCGACTGCCTAGATGACCTGGGACCATACGGGATATGGAATAAGGTCTCGCCATCTTGTTGCGAATGCGCGTATGCAACAATGACTGCGTGCCATGACGAGTACATGTTGCGACGCCTTTGCGACGCCTTGCGACACGCTGTAGTCCGTGTCTGAAGCCGGGTCGGCGTTTTGGATTCCACCGGAGTCCGATCGTAGATTCCTCTCCGGTTCCTCGCGCTGGCGCTGACGCTGGCTGGCTGGACAAGCCTCGCTCTCGGGCAGTTTGGGATGACGTCTGCAAGCCTTTCAAGGTTCTCTTGGGGCAGGCACACATTTTCGCAGGCCCACTCGGCTGCATCCGCCTCAGCTGTCAGCATCCCACCTGACTGCATGTTTACTGGAGAATGTCTCCACCTTGAACAGCTCCCAACTCGACCTCGCCGACGGTAGCAGGGCTCAATGCAGCAGACGAAGCAATCTGCAATCTTTGGCAGGCATACTGATTGTTGTTCAGAGCACAAGGACCTTCTAATTCATCCGCATGCCTCGATCTGCAGGGCTACTGCGAGCCCATCCTTGACCGCTTCCTTCCTGGCGCAAACCGACAATTTTTCTCAACCTCCTTGCCCTCCCTCGGGCCGACTCTCGAACGATCACCATGGCCGACGAGCTCGACTCGATTGTCAAGGGCACCGCGCCCATGCCCACCGAAAAAGCGGCGGCCAATGTCGCAACCACCAGCGGCGTGACCCCAGGCACTGGCAAGCCCAACGACCCTCTCTCCCACGCGCCCTCGTCCCCCTCCATGATCTACCTCAACCTCCTCATACTAGAAGCCTCCCTCCGTGCACAGTACCTCGAGCTTCGTGCCCGTCGCCGCCACCACACTTTCTTTCTCGCCATCCTGACGGTGTGGATCGTCGGGTTCGGCTACGCGCTGTTCCTTGCGCCGCGGGAGGACGGGCGTGGCGTGGGAGGTAGTGTCTACTGGGGCGTCGAGATGATCGAGAAGCTGTGTTTCATGGGCGGTATCATCACGGCGGGGCTGGTCTGGGCCACGGGCATCTGGGAGCGCGGCGTACGGTGGCCGCGACGATGGTTTCCCATCTCGAATCGTGGGCTGCGCGCGTTTAACCTGAAGCTCGTGCTGGTGAAGCGGCCGTGGTACGCGGAGACGCTGTCGACGGTGGGTTTCTTCTTGACATATGGGCTGTTCTCGCACACCGCGGCCTCGTCGTACCAGTCTGTGGATCCGGCGATCATAAAGGAGGTTGAGAAGGAGATGGATCTTGCGGGAAAAGGGCACCAGCATTTACCCATAGTGGGTGGGGATGAGGAGAAGGGTGGTCATGAGGAGGACCTGGCGCCTGGAGGTGACTACGTGAAGCTGTTACTGCTGGCAAAACCCTTCTCGCCGACGTTTCGCGAAAATTGGGAGTTGTACCGGACGGAATATTGGGAACGCGAGAATGAACGAAGGGCGTCGATCCAGGCCAAGATCAAAGACAGGCAACGCCGTCTGAGGAAAGAGTCTGGAGGCTGGTTCTGGTGGCTGCCATGGAACAAGGCGGCTCCGGTTATGGACAAACCGCAACATGCACACCACGACAAAGTTCAGCCTCACCACCGCCGTCTATCGGTGGTCGAGAGGGAGGTCAAGCGGTCTCGCAGCGGGAGCAATCGCCGTGGCAGTATGTCTGGTCATTCGAGTCGAAGTCCCACACCGACGCTGGAGGGGGCTAGAGAGGGGATCGCGAGCCGCAGGTCTTCCGATGCATCTCAAAAGAGGAAGAAGATGCTATCGACATCTGGTTCAAAATCTGGGAAGCGTCCCGGGATCGAATCTCGGTCTGTCACGCCAGAGTTTCCTTCGCCGCTGGCTCAAGGGAGCACAGTAAGCGGCTCGACGGCCAAGGAGTCAGGTGCTGGATCGAGTAGACGTCCAAAGGCATCAACGGATCCAGCTTGATATGGGGGAAGTAGAGCAGATGGGCTGTAATGACTTGTAATCATGAGGTTTGATGCTGCTGTAGCAGAGGTTGCTGAACAGAGGACCATTCTGATGCTGTAACCGTGCCCAAAGTCTTTGTGTGATACTTTTCTGATTGATATCTCCGCTTCCATTGATAATCGTTCTATATCCATTTTGTTCTGATTGCTGCAAGATATTCCGGAGTACACTGTATGGTAAGAGCTGATGATACGCAACTGCCTGCTTTGAGGCAGGAGGTTGACTGGCATAAGGTATCCCCAAACCCCTGTTCCCGGCCGAAGGCTGGTGGCGGCTGCGACCCACAAGCGGCTCGTGCCGGCAGGTGCCTAGGAACTTCATCTCATCATATCTCCATAAGCCCCAGTCACTGCAACCACTTTCGAAGCCCAACTCCCAACCTTGGAACAACTGACAGTCTGGAACTGACTGCTGACTGCCTGGCTGTTTTCCACTCAATTGGTTTGTTCCCCATACAAGATACCACATCTAGTCTTATACATCATACATTGGAGAGACCATTGTAAAACTAGACAGAGCAACACAGCATCCATTCATTATCAAGGGAATCAGTCAGCAACGACTGGTTGACATCCAACAGCTCGACAGGGCGCGAGCAAGAGCTCCAGCTCAAGTGCTGCCCAAGGGGCAAGACTGCTCATAAACTGTTGCCGCCCTCATTTCTTCCTCGACCATCTCCGTTTCACGCGTCATCAACACACAAACACTCTCCACAGACATCCCAGAATGCAACACAACACGATGCAGAAAGCAACCCTCTCCATCGCCAACGGCGTTGTCCGCAATGACTCTCTCACCACCCGTCCTCCCAGTCCACCATACATCCACGTTCCCAGCTTCATCATCGAGACCGACCCCTTAAGCACCATCAAACCCTCCTACGATTTGGTGGGCCCCGGCCAGCTATCCACAGAAGCCATCAACATCATCACCGGTGGCCACGCACAGAAGATCTCTGGCCAAGTCCTCTCCCAGCAGTGGCGCTATGAGGACCGGCGCAAGGCCCAGCCAGTCCTGGACTTCCTCTACCTAGGCCCTCTCTCCGTCGTACGTGATCACGCCTGGCTCCAACAGGAGGGTATCACGATGCTCCTCGCCGCCCGCGACTCCTCCATGGCAGCGATGCGTATGATGAGCCTCGAGAAGGCCGCAACCGAGCTCGGCATCGAGGTTGTTTACGTCGACGTCGCTAGCCGCCAGGAGCTCATCCGTAGCTTCCCCACCGCCGTCGCCCAGATCAACGACCACATGCTCCGCGTCAATAAGGCTGCGCTGCTGCTGCAGGACCCTCCGATTCGGCGGGGCAAGGCTTTGGTGCTCTG
The DNA here is from genome assembly GCA_003012965.1 of Juglanconis oblonga. Classification (NCBI taxonomy): domain Eukaryota; kingdom Fungi; phylum Ascomycota; class Sordariomycetes; order Diaporthales; family Juglanconidaceae; genus Juglanconis; species Juglanconis oblonga. The sequence goes on along the minus strand of MUZH01004363.1, from coordinate 9,641 downwards.
CGAGACGGGAAATGAGCGCAGCGCGGCGATCGTCGCAGCATATCTGATGGCCATGTACGGCCGCGACATGATCAGCGCGATACAATTCGTTGGCATGCAGCGTTTCTGTGCAAACTACGACGAGGAGTTAAAGTTGCTCCTACGCTCATACGGAGATCTCTTGGAGGCGAACAGGATGACGGCTCGTGCGGCTCAGCAGGAGAGTATGCCTCGCAACCCTGCCGCCAGCAGGAAGCGGGGCATTGAGGACACCATGGACGAGGATGAGAATGGGCAATTCTCCATGGATATTGGTCGGTACGAGGATCGGTCTGCCTTTGTTCCCTTTGCGGAGGGTGAGATGGACAGCAACATGGACTAGAATTTCACCTCGTAGATTCAAGTGTGTGCAATTCTGTCATGATGAAAAGGGGGAGGTCGGGTGGCTGGGGCCAAATGGCGTCTATGTGGCTCAGGACAAGAATTTCATTGTATATCAAGGGGAATCAGGAGATCCAGAGAAGGTTGGCAGAAGCAACAACATGCGCGGTGTGCACTTCTTTACATCTGACGGACAAGAGGCTTCTTACTACAATTCTGGAGTTATGGCAAAACATGGTAGCAACGGCGTTGGTGTACAACAGGCTGAGAAGGAAGGGATAGATACCCCTTTCTGTAGCTGCATAACGGAGTCGGGTTGGCATCACTTTTCTGGAAGGACATAGCAACACCGGTCAGAGCATGCTTTCTTATCATTTCCCACACTGCCATGCCAGGCTGTGGATATCAGAGAGGGGCTTTAATAATCATTGAATTATTGGACTTCATTACGATGATCCGCTGCTTCTTCCAATGGGTTTTCTGATAATTTGCAGTTCCCTCTCGAGACATGTCAATCTCCAACCTTGCGATGAGCAGATGAGAAGCTGCCTAGAAGTAACGATTATGTCCCTTTCCAGCGTGATTGCTCCGGCTCATACCGGGTGGATACTGTAAGATACGATGCAATTCGCATCCTCTGACAGTCGGGCTTGGACTACTCATGTCGCTTGCAAGATTACAGCAGTTTGCTCGATGCGACCATTGCTGCGGTTGAGCCACCTGCATATTTAAGGAGAATATGCAAAAGCGAATTCGCTAGTGCGTGCACTGGTTACAGACCTATATAGTATGTGTATTTTTCCCCACAATATTGGTCGTCTTCAATTTCCAGCTGCAAGAACCGTAGCAGTGACCGCTATGGTCCCTGCACAGTTTGTAGCTGAGGCTTTTATTTCCGAATTTGCTCGTATGTGACATGTCCTAGGACAGGAACAAGTATTTGCTGTCACCAAGCCATCAACATGCCGCTTACTTCCATTGCCGCCGTCAGCGATAGGAAGATTTATCCAAGTGTACGCCACCATCACCATCCACCCTCAGCTGCAACTCGGAGATACCACCCCGTCCCCGGCCCCAAGAAGTTCTCTGAGACCATTGCAACCCGCCTCCTATTGAATGTCCAGGGCTACCTGCATATATCATTTGGAAATTCTTTTCGTTCCTCTAGGTCTTACCTGGTCGTGATTTCCCATTGCTTGTGACAGAATATTTCCTTTGGGTTCATGTTTCATCTTCATGAGGGAGCCCTTTGGCCAGTCATTTGCATTCCATTATCTTTTCCATAGAGGTATAGCCTTATACTTCACTGATGGGACTTGATCTGAAATATTAACCATTAATAATGCCAAAGAGCATGTCAATCCATAATATGGCAGGTTTGCAACTCGTTGCCTTTTGTTAAAGGGGCCAGGGTTCTCTCATCCTTTGCAAATCGGATAACGGTAGGTAATATGAGACTGGTGAACTCAAAACAATATGCACCTCCTTCCCTCTTCACATAATTTCACGCAAGATTCATTTAGTTCTGATACCCACTTGCCTTAGCGCATTCATCAAGACCATTTTCGTGGACGAAGCAGGGCTACAAGCAGTGCCCTGGTTGTACCAACCCCATCAGTGACCACGTTTAAGCCTTATTGTTTTTATAGTCTACTCAAACACTTAAAACAGAATAATGAAATTAATCTCATGAGGCAGCCTGATGAGTGTGGTGCAGCTTGAAAAGTGAGGGAGATGGGTTGCAGATCGCAGTTTGCAGCCTTGGAAGCTGAAGGCTGAAAGCACATGCAAGGCTGACAAATTGATCGACGTCATGCCTTCTCAAAGTATCATTTCTCCCAGTCCTTTCATCCCTTGAGAGCAGGATCTTCCCCATTAAAGCCTTACGATATTTGCCCTTACCTTTTCTTCTGTTCTTTACATATGGCGCCCATTCTTCCCTACGCTAGTAACAGCATGTGTCCAGCTTCTGGAACCCAGAAGGCCAGCTGGTTTTATCATTCTGGTCTACCTGGGTAACTGCAAGATCTGCCACTTTGAAATCTCAAATATGATCCTAAAGGGAAACGATCAATTTGTCCAGACTTCAATGTGAATATATGCCGGCTTGTCTTCCTGCATTTAAGCCTGAGGGAAGTGGTGTGCTGATGGGTGCTGTGTCCCCTTGCCAACCGACCAAGATGTCCGAACACAAGGTCCGGATTCATCCACGCCACCAGCTGGGCTGCAATCGATGTCATGGTATTCTTTAGAGTTGAATAAAGCACCTGAAACGCCTCAGTTCGCTCGTTGGCCTGCTAGTGATATATTGTGCAACCCCAAGTTGCCATATCGACAAGCTAAACTTTGGGTATCCAGGGACGCTTATCTAGGAAGACGAATGTATAAGGTAACCAGCCTGCCATATTAGATTTGTTTTTGGTGGAGAGTCCCATGAATTAGGCGGTAAGGAGGCTGGCAGGGTTTCGATAAATGAGACAGGAGTTTTTGCTTCCAGTACTCTCAGAAGAGGGCAGATTTGCAACGTTAGTCTTAATATACCTTTTAAACAACTGTCTTATCTGCTCTACAGACAGTACGCTTCTTTCTATCCATGGCTACATTCTGGGAAGGTGGAATGGGCTGAGTTCTTGTTTCGGCGCGTTACATATAGGAGCCTTGTGAGTTCGACGTGACCTACTACTGACTTAGACGTGACTGGGATCCCCTCTAATTTGGCAAGAAACGACCTACCTTCGCCATCCATTATGATCCATACAAAGCCCCACGTCACGCCTGCAACAGAAGCTCCCTCACCACACTCTCCTTCCAGTTCGACTTGATCCTTCCTTCAATATCGACAACTTCTCCCCTCCCCTCCAACGTCAGCAACCTCTCCCCTCCCCTCCAACATCAGCAACCTCTCTCCTCTACTCACAACGTCAACAACTTCTCTCCTTCATGTTCAACAACGTCAATAGCTTGTCTCTTTCACCCACGATTGCCTCACTGGTCAATCGTGGAAGGGATGGATGCAACTATGCCTCTTGAAATAAGCCTGCCGCCCAACACCGACGCCGTCGAGGGCACTGAGGACGTCCCAAATGATACCTGGAACACATTTCCCAATGTCGCTTCACCTGGTAGCCCCACCCAGACAATCATCGAAGGGATGGAAGTGATTATGCCTCTCATGATGAGCCCACCACCCAACGCCAATGCCTTCGAGGACACCGAGGATTTTCCCAAGGAAATGTGGAAGACTTTCACTAATGTCACTCCTCCTAGTAGATCCGACAGCGACATTGATGAACAGTCGTCTGCCCACCAGACACTGTCCAACTTCTCCCTTGTCGCTGATAAAATCAAGCAGCCATACATGCTGGACGACGACAACCAGTTCCCAGGTGCTTTCAAACAGTTCAAAAACAACCAGCTCTTTGATGACAACACGCTCTGCATGAACCCTAAGGAGCTTCATCCTGAACACATATGGCCTACAGTTTTGGGGGGAATGGAGGTAGACGAGGAGGAAGCTGGTAGCCCAAGTCCAGCCCCCTGGTTTGTCCACTCGCGGAGCCTCACTCCTGAGGAAGATGAGGACCACCTTACTGACGAGGACCACCTTCCCGACGAGGACCAAGTTTCGTTCGAGTCTGAAGATAACATCTACTGCGGCAGTTCTCTCCCTGTGGACAATGAGGACGATTCAGACTATGATGATCGCAAGACCAAGGAGCACCTTTCCGACGAGGACCAACTTCCCGACGAGGACCAGGTTTCGTTCGAGTCTGAATATAGCATCTACTGCGGCACTCCTCTCCCTGTGGACAACGAGGACTATTCAGACTATGATGATCGCGAGACAATAGCAGAGTCTGATGACCTCGACAGCGATATTCCCATTCCCGAGGATGATCAAGATGATTCAGATTACGAACAGCCGAGAGCCAGGCAGTACCAGAAGCAGGTCCGCGGACCACGAAAGAACCAAGCAACTGATGTCGCGCGTAGGGGAATCGGGAAGCGTGCTGATGGTGCTCAGGCGACCACAATTGAAGCCCAACCACTTATTCCGGGCTCCGAAGACGAGGAGCCGAGGGCCAGGCCAGGGGGTGGGCGCAAGAGGGGAATGAAGCTTCCTGATGACGCTGAGAATGCCACAACTGAAGCTCAACCATCTGGCCCGGCACTTCCATCTTGCGCATCTATCAACATTAACCCGTCTTCTACGGCGAGTGTCGAGGAAGAGGCCAAGATTCAAGAAGAAATTCGAGAGTGCGCAAGGAAATTGCGCGACAAGGCGGAAAAGCTGCGTCGGCTTGCTGAGCACGCCAAAGAGCTACATGTTGAGGCGGAGATGAGCCCGTCTTCTGTGACTTTCCGCACGCTGAAGAGGCGTCGACAACACGTAACGTCCAAATATGGGGATTTTATCCTGTCCCTTCGATTCGCTGAGCAGTATGAGAGGGATAACGGTATTCCTCCTCCACCTGCGAGCGCTGTCGAACCACCCAAAAAGAAGCGAAGAAAACCCAAGAAGGTGAAGCCTTCAGCCGTTGATCAATCGCCTGTCATGATGACAGCCCGATGCAAGAGGAATGACTATGAGACCGCAGAAGAACCGCAGGCGCCTGCTGCATCTGGATATGCACCAGCGATGGGTACAGGCTCCACAACTTCGGACACTGTGATGGCATCCATAACGGCAGCTCCTGAGATCGAGGCCGAGTCACCAAAGAAGCTGAAGCGAAAGTACAGCAGTCCCAGGGGCCCGGAAACTTCAGCTGATGGTCAGTCGCCTGCCTCGAAGAAGAGGCGCGGGAGCGGTTCCAGGAAGAACACGAGAACAACCGAAGCTTCCAAGAACATGTCGACTGCTCCTCCTATGCACAACGAGGACCCCGTGCCTTCCCAAAATTGCCCAGCGAATTCTGCCGCCGACGAACGTATTGTCAACGACAACGGGACTTCCACCGTCCTGATGGTACCTCCTGAGGGAAGCCAGCAGGCAGCCGGGACACCGCCGACGGAGGGGCAGAATCTGCAGGACATCAAAAACCCGACGATGGGTGGCTTTCCCACGGCCGCTGGATATCGCATGGTCCCGCTTATGGGTGAACAGCATGTCATCCAGCAGACCCACTATCTCCAGCCTAGAGGGATGGGTCCTTCGGGTGCTGAGGGGCATAGGACTCAGCAAACAACTCTGCCACTGCCAGAGGCCATACCTTACAACACCCACCCAGCTTTTTTTCAGCAAGCTAACTTTGCGGTTGATCACCCTGGTTCTCCCGGTAAAGCTCAGCACATGCCTTTGCCAGGCGCCGTGCCAGGGAGCATCCGCCCAGCATTCTTCCAACAAACTATCTTTGCCGTGGACCCTTCTAAAGTGAACAACGGACAGCTTCAAACTCAGGGTGCTAATGATTCCGCAGCTGCAGGTCTCGGCCTCCCCACAGCTCAGAACTTTGCTGCCCAACTGGCTCCCGTGGCACAGCCCACAGCTCCATTCAGTGCTAATCAGCCCGGCACAGATGAGCAGCAGAGGCGCCAGCCCAGCACGCCAGCCCAGTCTAAGAACAAGAATCCCATCGACCCAAAGACTGGGAGGCCAGCTCGTGGTTGACCACGTAAGTCAGACACCTCATCCGGAGGCAACTCTGAGGAAACGACCTCGATGGCGACCTTGACGCCGACAACAAGCTCATCTCCCAACACTGGCGATGGGACAATAGAGGCCATGGCATCCAGCAGCAATGCACCCTCTATTACACAGAAAGAGACCCCAGCCAGGAAAGCCAGAAGGAAGAGCTCGCAAAAGGCTAGTGAGAAGTTTGATTACACTCAGGTGCGATTCAGCCCCTTCAAGCTCCACCGATGAAGAGCATGAGGAGGCGTCCAGCCCGTTGGATCCCAAGGATCTTGGTGAAGCAACCTAAGGAGTCACTTGCAAAGGCACCCAAGTGGGGATCTTGATCATCTCTTCTAGTCTTGCATCTCTTAGCCTGACCACCTTTCCGAAGCTTCGTCGACTGACGAATTCGTCCTGATGAGTATGGGACATTTACTCTCATGCCAGCTTGCATTCTAAGCAAGCTGGTCTTTATTCTTTTCTGATCAACCAATATCAATTATCTTGGCTGGTTTTCTCGACTCTTCAGCTTCAGCCTGTTCACTTTTCTTTCGGCAACCAGGCACTGGACACAATGCGCTCACTCATAGAGTTGCATGCTTCTGCTTCGCTGAGCTTCCTTTCCATTTCCATTGGAAGTCTCTCTTCTATCGAGTTGCAGAGGCGTCATGCTGTGCAAGAGCAGGGGAAAAGATATGGGTGGGCTCAAAGGGTTGATTTATGATTATGTGTGTAGGATACAAGGAGGGAAACAAAATTCAGGGGAGACTTTGGAGGGATGGCCAATTTTGTGTTGGCACTTCCATTTTTTGACGACAACACATTGGAAGGGGGCAAAAGTTGAGGGAAGATTTTGAGGGATGTCCAACTCAGAACCCCCCCCCCCTCTTTTCTTTTGCTTTTTCTGCACTTTTTCTTGACATGGAGACAATTGGGGGAGACAGACAAGGGAATCATTGACGACGGTCAAAAAGGTGGACGAATATCAACTCGTTTGGCCTTCTTGCGCAAAAGGAAAACAGAGCAGTCACTTATTAATCATAGTCCTTACAGCTTTAATACACTGCAATACGTAAATCGGCGTTCACACGGGCTAACTTGGTGGTATGAGATTGACTGATCCAGAAGTCGGCAATGTTGAAGAGAAGTAGGAGCAAGAGCACCTGAGTCTCTGTTATAATGAGCCCAGTCAACACCCTGTCATGGCGCACAGACCCACCCGAGGTAGGTACCTCAGGTACTAAGCAGCCCCCCGAATCCACCCCGGATACCCAGCATCATACTCGTCCCCCTGAACATCTACTCCATTGCCATTCAAACATTCTAGGAAGCCCTCGACGAACCACTACCATTGAACAGCCTGGCTGTTTGGATCACAATATCTCTCAGTAGTGACTCATCGCCTCTCCAACACACTCTTCTCCCGTACCAACTCTCGCCCCAAACCCTCGCCGCCCAACCGCAACATCCGAATCAACGTGCCCAACTCCGCGGCAGGGTCACGAACGAACGACCATGGCGCCTCGCATAGAAGCCTCCGAAATCGAGACCTACTGGAACATCTTCTCAGCAAGGACAGGCGGTGGTCAGTTCCTGACAGGCGAGCAGGCCGCGCCCGTGCTCAAGAACAGCGGCCTCCGTGATGACCAGCTCGAGCGCATATGGGACCTCGCCGACGTCGACAACGATGGCAATCTGGATTTCGAGGAGTTCTGCGTCGCGATGCGGCTCATATTCGACTGTCTCAATGGGGTATGCTGTCGGCAATCGGCTGCTGGCTGTCACGAGACAATCACGAATACTGACGACGAGGCTAGGAATACGTCGACGTACCCGCTACACTACCAGACTGGATGGTCCCCGAGTCGAAGGCACATCTTGTACAAGCGACTCGCGCCTTGACTGGAAAGCAAGCACAGTTCGAGCAGGTGGATGACGACCCAGACTCTCCGGGGCTGAAGGATGGCTTCGACTGGTATATGAGCCCGGCAGACAAGAGCAAATACGAACAGATATACCAAGAGAATCGGGATATGCGCGGAGAGATAGCATGTACGTCTTGATGCTACGAAATCTCGTACGGGGTGACAGAAGGCTAACTGGAAGCGCGCGAAACAACAGTTAACTCCCTCGAAGACCTCTACAACAGCCTCGACGTGCCCGATACCGACATCCGCTCTGCCTGGAACCTCATCAACCCCTCCGCCGCGAGCTCCGTCAACAAAGACGCCTGTCTCGCCTTCCTCCACATGCTCAACTATAGACATGAAGGCTACCGCATCCCACGGACGGTGCCCGCCTCCCTACGGGCCAGCTTCGAGCGCAACCAGATCGACTACCAGCTTGACAACCAGCGAACGGCCTCGCAGAGCCGGTGGGCAGTGAAAGCCGACGAGGAGACCTCGACGGGCCGCAAGGCCAAGTTTGGCGACCAGTACCTCACGCGGCTGGGTCGCAGCGGGTTTAAGAGCACCGGGACGGACTTTAGCACCGAGAAGACGGACGACTGGGAGGAGGTGCGGCTGAAGAAGCAGCTGGCAGACCTGGAGGCCAAGGTTGAGAGACTGGAGAGCTCGGCGGAGATTAGGGCCACCGGCAAGAGGGAGAGCAAGCCGGCACTTGTCAAAAGGGAGCTTGAGCAGCTGCTGGATTACAAGCGTAAACAGCTGCGGGATCTCGAGGAGGGCAGTGGCAAGGCGGCCGGCGGGAACAGCGTGAAGGGGATCCAGGATGATCTACAGACGGTGAAGGAGCAGGTTGAGGGGCTGGAGACTCATCTGAGGTCGAGACAACAGGTGCTGGAGCAGCTGCGGAGGGAGATTGAGGACGAGAAGGCGAGCCGGTAATCATCACCATTTCGACCCTGGAGATCAGGAATAATGCATATCTCAAATGGCCTCAAGCACAATCCGCAAAAGGTGTTTTAAGGGAGGAGTTCAGAATATCATGGCAGAGGCTGCTAACAAAGTCAATGGGAATATGCTGTATGGGAGCCCACCACTCTGCCACATCGAGATTGGTCCTCAGCACTATCCGACTCAACCCGTCCTCAAATAAACCATGTAGATCATCCTCCTGGATCGCGAGGGATTTGTCCGGCTCAGTCGCGCGTGTCCTCGATTTAGATGAGCCTTCTGATGTCGTATGATCTGGGCTCACCTTTGGGGGAAACGTCGAGAGGTGGGCCGGACCGTTCCTTAGAGGGAGCACTCAGGTTTGGCCTTTAGTACTCCTGCTCGTACCCATGCTCGTCGTATTCACCCGGGTCCTCTCCCTCAAAAACATCTTCTAGACGCCACTTGTCCATTGCAGTGCTCGTTGCCCACGATCCACCGCCCAAGCTGCCCTTGATATAGCCTCCCACCACGCTGGCAGTGTATTTGATGACGTCCAAAAAAGGTAATCCCGACTGAGGATCCGTTTCTAGAAGAGTGAGGGAGCCCCATACCGCGTTGAAGAAACGATAGCACCGCATGAGCTTCTTGGTCGTCGGCTTCAGAGGACCTAGCAGGCGCAGTGATGATCCCATGATAAACACTAACACAATACTAGGTAATGTAGGGCGACATACTCCATTGCGGGACCCATCACAACGGACTCGTTCCTGTAGAGAAGAGCAAACCGGGCATCCACAGTTCCGAGAGGGGTAAAAACACAGCTTCAGGGG